>JASFDH010000006.1:0-63985 GCA_036937195.1 Nidularia pulvinata | reverse complement strand
TGTTCGATGGGTAGTATGCTAGCTGACCATTGGCTCCGACGGTGATCTTATGGGTTGTGGGCTGAGAAGGAGGAGCTAGTGAACGCTGTAAGTATTCGTGCGATTTGTCTATAAAAGACGATGAAAACTCACCAGCTGAGGATCCACCAGTTGCCTTCGCGAGTTTCTGGAATGCCTCGAAGCTGTTCGCGCTAGCTTCGTTGGCGTTGATGGAGAAGACCATTCCGGCAGAGCAGTGGCCAGTTTGACCGCAGTATCCCCAGACGGGCGACGTCTACAAAGGATAGGTTAGCATTTGTGGACGATGCAGTATATAGATGAGGATACTAACGTCATTAACTGTGATCGTGTAAGTAGGGAAATCCGAGGTGACCGAGTCAGGAACGGGTCGGCTGTGAAGAATGTTGTCAGTATCACTTGAAGCCGTACCCAATATATATGACTTGCAATCCAGACTTAAATCCAGCCTTGCCAGTGCTCTTATCGAGGGGTACACAAGGGTTGGCGAAGTTCGACTGCGTAACGGTGTGGTTCTTCTGGTGGAACTCGAAGGTGACAGTGTCTCCAGGTGCAGCAGTGATGTTCGCCGGATAGTAGGATAGCTGTCCATTGGCGCCAACAGTGATCTTGTGGTCAACGGGTTTGCCGGCGGAAGGAGGTGCTGCGTGGGACTTTAGTACGTGTACCTAGGATGCTTTCATTAAAATGAGGAACTGACCACTTCCAGAGCCAGCAGTTTGCTTGGCTAACTTTTGGAACGCGTCGAAGGTGTTCGGGCTCGATTCGTTGGCGTTGATGGAGAAGACCATTCCAGCGGAACAGTGTCCAGTTTGCCCGCAGTACCCCCAGATGGGAGCATTCTGCAAAAAGAAACAAGTAAGGAGCTGTGCAAATCCATGATTTGTAGAGATACTGACGTCCTCAACGGTGACCTCGAAGGTTGGGAAATCAGATGTAAGCGAGTCAGGAACGGGACGGCTGTGAAGAAGATCGTCAATATTGTTGAAACTGCCTCAAAAGTTTTACGACTTACAATCCAGACTTGAACCCAGCCTTGCCGGTGCTTTGTTGAAGGGGTACGCAAGGGTTGGCAAAGTTGGACTGGGTAACGGTGTGGTTCTTCTGGTGGAACTCGAATACTACTTTGTCACCGATAGCAGCAGTGATGTTCGAGGGATTGTATGCGAGCTGTCCATTGGCGCCGACGGTAATCTTGTGGGTCGTGGGCTGAGCAGAGGGAGGAGCTAGTAATAATTATAAGTATTCACGCCATCGTTTATGAAAACCGACGAGAACTCACCAGCTGAAGCTCCACCAGTTGCCTTGGCCAGTTTCTCGAACGCCTCGAAGCTGTTCGCGCTAGTCTCGTTTGCGTTGATGGAGAAAACCATTCCAGCGGCGCAGTGGCCAGTTTGACCGCAGTATCCCCAGACGGGAGCAGTCTACAGAACAAATTAGCACTTAGGACGACGCGGCATATATGTGAAGATACCAACATCATTGATCTTGATCTGGAAGGTAGGAAAATTCGACGTAACCGAGTCGGCAACAAATTGGCTACAAAGAAAAAGCCGTCAGGACCACCCATATCCGTGCATAAAACACCACACGTACAATCCGGACTTGAACCCAGCCTTGCCAGTGCTCTTGTCGAGGGGCACACAAGGGTTACCAAAGTTCGACTGTGTGACGGTGTGATTCTTCTGGTGGAACTCAAAAGTCACAGTGTCGCCGGGCGCAGCAGTGATGTTCGCAGGGTAGTAAGCTAATTGTCCGTTGGCGCCGACGGTGATCTTGTGGTCCACGGGGCCCGGTGCCCAAGAATGGGAGGGATTGGCAGCATTGCTTGTCGTAGAGGGAAGAGCGGAGGACATTGTGGATGGAGGGGCATAGGTCATCGAGGAGCTGCCGGTGGAATGGATCGAGCCGCCAAAGAAATCTGGAGAAATTTGCTTAGAGAAAGAAAAAAAAGGAGGTAAGGTGAAATTACTTACAATATTTGGAGGCATATTTGACAGAGATATCAGGCGACCCAGGAGAGCACTACGAAATCCCATATAAGTTGTCTTTTCACGACAATAAAAAAAAAGCCAATTATACCGAAGCAGGTGGCTGTCCAAGACGAGTATCTGTCCTGTAAACCTGCTGTGCCAGGCCACCCTTAACACCGTTCAAGCTCAGCCAGTCGACATCCTGGCTGCCTGTCGGCGCAGTCACGTTGCCAGTTTTTGCAGCGACGACGATGGCGTCGGCATTGCCTGCCGTAGCGCCTTCTGAGCTGAAGTCCCACACGGGGTCGAGTCCGGTGCCGGTTGGGTGGGGGATGAAATAGTGCTGGCCTGGAACATAAAAGTCTGGTTAATTCTTGAACGCCAGAAATCAATAGATGAGAAGCATACCGAGCACGGCGGGATCATGGGAATGAAGGTTGGCGATGATATCCTGGGCCGTAAGATAGGCCGGGGCAACCTCCCACAGATGAATAGCAGAATCCTGGATGTCGGCAAACGTCGGTGTTCCGTACAGACACGAAATATCGAACAGCTCAGCCACAGCTCCGATGTTTCTGGAGACATCAAAAAGTTGTTCGTTTAGCTCGCTATATTTAGACCAGAGAAGAAAATGAAGGAAACTCACGTATACTTCCCAGCGCTGCTACACGTATAGTTCTGGATGCCAATAGCGACGGAGACGAAGGAGGTCTTGTACGTCGGGCCCATAAGTCCCGAGGGCAAATTAGTTATCGCGACATTGCTGATATCGCATGTGCGGCTGTAGGGCTTGACGAATGATCCCGAGGCGCGTAGGGCGGGAAAGGAGAGTGCCACCGAGAGTAAAGCGGCGGTGGAGACCATGTCGAATTAAGTATTCGAGAAACGTGAAGAAAAGGGGGGAATTAAGTAGTAAAGTAAGTGAACCCCACTCCCTCGTAAGAAAAAAAGAGAAGAGAAGTGGTAACTGGTACTGGCCTGTAGTAGGCGGCTAAGGGGAAATGGGATGATGGGATGAGGCACATTTGGGCGAATCTTATATACATCAGTCAGGGTTCGGGAGCAGGCAAACTACTAAGCGAAACACGAATAAGAAAAATGGCGCGCCGACCGCTTTCACCATATAATAGCGCGCGCGCTTGTGGACATACCGGATTGCGCGCAGGCTGTGCCGAGCCTCTGCCGTGCTCATGTTCCGCTTACGTACGATGTACTGGTTCTGCTCGTGCTGCTTTGCAGTGCATGGGGGAGTCGGGGATGCTCTTGGGTGGTCCATTCCAGAGGAGGGGGTGGGTATGCTATCCTCAGCTTCGGGGGTCATTACATTTCGCTGAAAAACCGGAACTGCATCCAAAATTGAATGGAGGGCGTGTCTATAAATATCACAGGCACCTACAACGTCGAACGTCGAAAATGAAGGTAAAAATCAGCTTTTAGCCCAGAAACATTGCATGATCAAGACAAATGCAGACCTCACTACATAAGGCCTAAATGCTTCAAATAAAAAGCCATCATCAACCAGGAAGATTTAGTATTTTTCGCAGAGAGACGTGAGGGACTTACGCGCTTTGACCTACGTTCCGATCACCGAATGCCCCGAATTATGCGGTGTTCGGCTTCAGCGGCGCGCGCACAGCGCCCGCCCATACCGTAGGTGAGGGAAATCAGCGCACGTCGAGCTGATGCAGTGATGAAACTTGGGTTCAAGGCTCAGCGCCAGGGCTTCCGAGTGTTTATTGGTTACCCGTTCTGCTTGGCAGGAATAAGCATGTAGTGATGGATCGACGTTTGCATGAGCGCTGTATTTATAGAGCGAGGGTGGACTAGACAGAGATGCTCATTGCACATTCGCGCCTATCCGCTATGACTTTATTTTTTGAGATTTATTCCTGATCACATGCCTAGTGCACATGCCTGCTGTAAATTTTATGCTTGCACTGTACTTTCACTGTTTTTTCAAAGTCGGGATCATATATTTACAGAAAATGCAGTTAACTACTCTCACTATGATAAAACACACTGGAGTTTCCCCCTGCCCTCTGCGTTGCGTCGGTGCAGGCGGTGAGTCTATTTGTGTGTGTGGTGGTTCTATTTGTGTGCGTGGTGGTTCCATTTGTGTGCGTAGTGGTTCTATTTGTGTGTGTGGTGGTTCTGCTTATGTAAGTGGTGGTTCTATTTGTGTGAGTGGTGGTTCCATTTGCGTGGGTGGTGGTTCCCGTCGTGTGCGTATTATTTCTGTCTTCTGATCTCTGTATATACGTACTTAGTACACAGGCGTCCTACTGGTAGTAACCACCGCATGAAATGGTAGATTAATAACTGTCAGGATGGATTTTGAATGCGGACACTCCAATCATATTCTACACACATCATAACTGTATTTGAATATTCTAGGATATCTATATGATCAGCTGAAACCCGGTGACCAACTTGGAACCACCAGCAAACCACTGGGGACCACCACTAGGACCAACAACAACTGATAGCCCTAAGCGGTGTTGGTGATCGAACCAACACTCAAGCGCTATCCAAAATAGGTACCACACATTACCCCTGTCCTTCACCAATCGGCGACACAGATTCTAAGCGGAGGTCACCGGCGTCAACATTGGCCCAAATTCATGCAAGTACTGGATCCATTACCACACCGACGGACCTTGATCATATGAAAGTACGCTACGGAATATTTCTCGAAAAATACCGTCATAATCCGCGCTCTCTAACGTGTTTTTCCTTTCTCCATAATTTGCGAAGGCGTTCAGGGTCTCGGAATCGAATAATTCGACACGAATTGCCGGTCTTCGTGGTTGGAGTGCAAAATGCCTGAAGTGCAAAATGCCTGCTATCCTGATAGAAGAAACATAATAGCGAGCATTTTCGATCCTCGAGTGCAGCTAGGAAAAGTTGATATGTTATTGCAGAGTTTTTGATAGTTTCTGCAACTTTATACGACTACGAGCCTGCATTTAAGCATCTATTCAGCTTCGCAACGCGACATGGAAGGACATTACTCGGGTGTCATCTGGTGATTGTGGCAGCATCAAACAAAGAGACGCAACGCGCCAATCATGACGTGGACAGTTCTTATTGATTTCTGCAGAGTACATGGCGCTACCGTCAGTCATGCACGGAGCGACTGGGAAACAATGCACCGACGTGATCCTGAATTAGTTTATATGCCATGAGCCAGGTTCGGGGGCTGCTGCTCAAAACTGGAGTCCTAAATGCAAGACTAGTTTAGCCCATGCGGTTCAGCAGACCCTGAAATAATAACAGATTTTCGGACGTTCCTGGTCGCGTACTGCTCCCGGGTGCCGGCGAGCAGAAGACTCAGAAGACACCTCTTCGATGATGCCTGATGTCACCACCGGAGGTGACGTGAAACGAACAGGAGTTATGCTCAGAAACGGACACAGTAGCGCAGAACAGATGGAATGGGGTCGACGATCAACAGGCAATGGCAGTGGATGTCTTGTCGTCGACGTCGATGATGAGGACGACGGTGGCTTGACAGGCCTCGAGGGTCACATTTGCGCATGAGTGTGACATGTTCGCTTACGCGGATTGGTCGGATCACTTATCTGGTCAGGAGCTTGCTCTGGCTCTATCGAGACAGTGCCGTGCCGTGGAGGGTCAAATTTGCGACTTATTTGTTGAACACTCGCTCGACAGGAGGTGCGTTCTTCTCTTCCCCCGCCACCATGCGGCCCTCCCTCTTCGCCCTTCTCTTCTCACTGACCCTCTTTGCCCTCCTCTCCCCAGTTTTCGTCGCCGCACGTCCCGCCGCGGATGACTCCGATGACTCTCTGTACACTCCGGCCGAGATCAAGCGGAATTCTCAGCGGAAGGCGTTGGGAATGCCCCCGCTCAAGCCGAAAGCGGTGAGAAAAAAGCGATCCGCGCCAGGAGAAGCCAAGCAGGCGAGAGGGATGGGCATGGGTACGTCGCATCCTTTGGCTGTGACTGTATGTTCAGAATGCTCATGGTTTAATAGCCCCTTTTCCAGGAGTGCAGCTGTAAGCCGCCTTCTCGTGATCCACGCAGCCTCTAATATATAAAATGTATCCCCCAGGACTTCCGCAGGCAATATAGCGGTCCTGTATGAAAATGTACGCGGGCCGCTGATAGGTTACCTTAGCCAGCATAAGCTGGTTGCACTGAAGAGGGACGCCACGGAGTATTCCTATAGCACGAGTGGATCTCTCATGGAGATCCAAGTTGCAGTGAGCACCACCTTTCTCTCTTGTCGGGCCAGAGGTTCTGACAGAACTTTCAGGGCAGTGCATCCCGCATGTGTGTAGCCACAGGATTGTACGGGATGTCGCTCGAGCTATTCTCGAAAAAGTACGGCTTCTCCTGCTTTGCCACTGTTGTCTTTCTGATAGGCTTCTCTTCTCGCAGCTTCCACATTCCTCGGCACACGACGCTATCCAGTACGTTGCTTTATACTATGTTGCTTTGTGAAATATAATAATCTTGTGACCCCTTTTCAGCCCCTGCAGATGCTACCCCCCGTCACGATACCGACACAGCCATGCACTTCGAATCCACTGTCGTAAGTTCCATTCTCCCCCTCGCACAAGCAAACACAACCCAAACAACACACAGTTTACTATCGATATGTCCACTAGCGAAATAACCGTCCACTGGGTGAATCCTGACGGATGTAAGCACTCTCTTGTCCCTCCTATCTCGTGCAAGCCTGACCCTCTCCCGCAGCACATCCCCCCGTGCAAATTGCCATCTACCAGGAGCGTATATACTACATCGGGGACCCTGCCGCATTCGAAGATTATATCGGGGAGAAAGTCAACCTCGTGGTACGTCGCTCTCTCCTTTATACTACATTTCCGGGCTCACACGCGCGCGATAGGTCTTCAAATGGCTACCTCATAATGTCTAAAACCCCACCACTATGCTTCAGTTTAGCTCCGCAACCGAACCACACTTCAGTTCGGCTCCGTGATGGACCAGATGGACATTAAACACTGCATATTTGTATGCCTGCCCCCTAGCTCAGAGTTTCATTTTTTTTTTCGGCGTATTATTAATATTTGGGATTTTGTAGTATGTACTAATTGTAAGTACGATACCTTGTAAGGTCCATATCATGTACCTCGTTGTTGTCTTCATGATATATTATAGGGGTTAGCGATGTTGCTCAGTAGATGGTCCACGTCGGGAATTGTTGCAAACATGTTTTAAGCTCTACATCGGACCGTGTTCTGAGTATACCAAACGACGAGCTCCAAGTCAATCGTGTGGTATGTGTGTTCCGTACTTCTGCGAAAGTGATTTCTCACATGCGTCTCTTCTTTTGCTACAGATCTACAAATGGGTGCTCGCCTTAAATATTACTATCTCAGTCTTCATAGCGGACAAGACGGCTCGATATCATGCTCTGATCTTCAAATATTTTTATAGAGCTTTGCTCAATGTAGCCACATAGCTCTAATAATGGTTTTCGCGTCAGGGAATTGTTGCAAACCTGTGCTTCAGAATATACCTAGCCCCAGCTGGCTGAATCTTTTGGTACCCCTGGTTCACATTTTGTGCCGGCGGAAAGGAAATCGAAAAACTGACGGATCATGTAAGTCAGTCCAGTAATGATAATGAGACTCAGATGGCCGTACCGTATGCTAAACGGCTATGTATATTTTGGTACATCTACGGTTTATTCATAAATAACTGATTGCAGTTTGTTCCGTTTTTGCGCACTCTGTGATCATTAGCCTTTTGGGGTCAACGCCCTTTATGTCGGAGAACTTCACCGTCTTAAGAGGAGTAATTGTTGGATGAAATGATACATCTCTCATGACCTTTGCTACCGAAAGAGGCGTCTTTTTTGAACGAGAAGTCACCATTTCGTAAGAATCTCATCTTCACCTGGTTTAGCATAAGACTGCTACACGTGAAGTGTGCTTAAGGTACTAGGCATGGTGATCGGTGTCTCGACCAAGTAAGCTCTTGAAGGATCTTCGCCTTATCTCGTATACATCCTATTACGAGATCAACAACTGCGGGAACTTCCTATAGCACTCGCAGTGCGCATTCGGCGGTTGCGTTGCCGAAGGCAACGGCAGTGACAGCGCAAGACCGTCGAATGAAGGTAACGATGGTGTCAGACACTGCAATACGGTAGCCCCTGATTTCAAGCCCGATCAAAAGCTTTGGTAAGAGGGATGTGGTTAGACCTGCAGTTATCCGCGGAATAGATGCAGATGCACCTCGAAGGTAAAGATCGTACAACGATGGGAGGTGACTCGTTGGCGCTATTGCATATCCCGATATGTTTCGATATCATGGATTTTCAGTTCCCGGAGATTTTGCATGGAGCCCAAAAACCGAAGCAATTCGCCATAATAAAGTGACTCACCCGACCGAGACAACTCAAAGAAGAACGACGGCTGAGCCCAGGGAATACCTAGCACAGCTTGGATAGGCTGGCTAAAAGGGCTCATGATCAACTTTGAGAGCTGGAGGGGCTCGCGAAAGATGTTGACGCTAACATCAATAAGCTTGGCATAGTCATCACCCATCCAATAATTGAAGAGATACAGCGTTTTAAGAAAGGGATAATGTCTGCCATCTGCACAAGGATGCAAATACATAAGACATCTGTGAAGTTCCAGCCCTCACTGATAAGAATGCTCGTGCAAATTATCAAACGTGCTGGACTATATCCGATTCATATTCACGAAATGTGAAGTCTATATCCAAAGGAACCTAGCCTGAACAAAGGAGATATCTGTCGACGAGATGAGACATCATCTTCAACTCGGCAAAATCGTCAACGGTTCTGTCGGAAGGATTCTCACATGTACTATCGTATGGGTGCATGCGGATCCTGGGAGAGATCCAGTAGGATATTCCACCACTGAGTGCAAACGTTGCCCAGTTGCCACGCGAAGTCACTCTCGAAGGAGGTCTCGAGCCATGGACACACATGCAGCAATATTTCATCGAGAAGGTCAGCAGGTAATCTGTGTATAGGCGACAGGAGAGCCTGCTGCCGGGATAGATACGTCTGAGCTTCCTGACGCCGAGCTTTAGTTTCCTCGAGATGATGGTTGATGAGTTCGATCTGCAAAATCTCGATTTCAAGGGAGGATACTTTCGCCTGGGTTTCGTTTATTATATGGTTGGCTTATTCTGCTCTCCTGTACAGAAGGAGGGAAATCACAACGAAGCAGAGAGAACAACGATGAGTGATTATTCTCGTCAGAAACCGGTAAGGCTAGAAAACTGCCGGAGGCCATGCATGGCAGAGGCAGATGGGGAAGGAGGGGAAGGGGCAAGAGACTTTGTCGTTTAGCTGGGTCTCCTCAGTGTTAGTGTCTTTGCATGGGATTTTCCCTCCCTGAGCGTCAACAATCCAGTCCATGCACCGCTCTCATACCCGTATCTGCCCAACGCCATCCTGCGCCCTTTCCACCGGCGCACGCATCCCCTACTCAAACATTCTACTCTTACCCTAGCAATACCGCCAGCTGCTGACACTGAGCTTAACTGTCTTCGCCTCTGCAGTCCCATCAGCGACGCCGTCCTCTCCCATGGATATTGGAAAAGCGATGAGGCCCACGATGATGAGCGTGAGATGGAAGACGAGAGCGGGCGGCAGCGGCGGGGGTGGGTGGGGATATATATACGAATGGTTGCATGTTCGCGAGGATGCGGGTGGTGGTGTGGGCGGGGAGGGACGCGTCGTGCACTCGGAGGCGGATAGCCTCCGGCATAATGCAGGACGCTTCGTGCACGGGGACGATGGACACGTCATGCCTGGGGCGGGGTAAGGCATCGTACGCGTACCACTTGCGTGACTGTGTTCTAAAGGAGTACGAGGGCAGTTGCAAGCGGTGCAAGTCAGGAAGCGACGTAGGCAGTTAGGGCAACCATGGTAGCAGATGCGCGAACCGAAGAGATGAATAGGGCGAAGGAGGAAGAAGACGTGAGGCGGAGGAAAAACAAATGGTGCCGAGAGTAGAGGACGAGAGATCGGGATGAAGGGGAAAGAAGAGCGGGGGAGGGCGAGGGAAAAAAGGCGCGAAGAGAGCAGGGAAAGAAGGCATAAATAAAGCAGAGAAGGCACGAAGAAAGCACGAAACGCGAACGTAGCCAACGCATACAGGTCCTTAACCACCGTCAGCACCTTCAACAATGAAGGCGGTAAAGCACACCGGGCTCCCATGCGTTCTCATCACGGCCTGGAACACGACCAGGCACACGATGGGCGGGGCGTACAACGTGATGGTATACTACGCACACAGGAGTGTGATTAGGGCGAAGAGGTTTTCTTCTGCTTTTGAGCCAGGGGAAAAGGCGGTTTCGTTGGAGGTGTGGCTGGGGCCGGGGGTTGCGGCGGACTGTGGCTTCGCTGAGGCGCCGCGTAGATCGCTCCCGCACCTAGCGCGAGCTGCTCCCTCTGCACATGCGTGGCGAAGATCTCGTTCCATAGAGCGTGTCGTATGTCCATGATTCTAAGCTCAATGGGGGTCGTGCGTCCCTCTAAGCCTAAGCTCAGCGACATCCTGCGCCCTCTCCACCATCTTACGGGCTTCGCCCTACTTTAACGCCATCTCTGCTCACGTTTACCTGAGCGCCGTCTGGCCGATGGTGAAGTCGACCATCGTGGGCTGGGCAGCATCAACTACGGCGTCGCCATTCAGCAGGGCGCGAGAAACGCGAAGAAGCCAACGGTGGCGAGGACGTCGAGGAGGCCTATGAGGAGGCAGATGCATGCGGTAGTGTATGCAGGGAGGTGGAGAGAGTTCCTCATGCAAGGCTAGCCAAAACGCTGCATAATGGGTTGGTTGAATGGTTCAGTAGCCTACAATATACCCATCCAGGTACAATTCACACTGAATACATCAGCTTCAACATTGCATGCGACAACGGACCGGGACTCCCGGCTATCATTCAGCATTGACATGAGAATCTACAGCTTTAAACTTAGCATATCGATCCTACCACGTCCACAACCACCATCGCCTTTCAGCAACACCCAGCATTAAATAACTACCTCCGTCTCTGCCTTATTCCTCCTCAGACTGATACTGCCAGGTCCACGAGAGCTCTTTAATTGAGCCCTGTCAACTGCCCGAAGAACGATACAGGTATGCCAGTCTGTCCTGATCGACCCACAATATACGATGATAACGAGGAGTTGCCAGGATCAACGATAGGCTCACCAAGGGTGATGGGTATAGCGATGTTTTCAAATGCTCAGGGTACAGATATCTCTGGCGGTACCTTCAACAACGTGAATCGCGACCAGAATACGTTCAATGTGAATATACATCCAGACTCGATAATTGAGGCTCTCACCACCGCTGGTGATCGTAGCATGATTTTCAGTAGTCTACCTGTGGAAACTAGTACGCCTTGCTTTACTAAACATATTCTATCACCCTGGTACTCATTGGATGATTCCCAACCAGGTCTCCATCACGCACTCGGGCCTGTCGGCGATGCTGGGTATAATCGAAGGGGTCCTGTCGCCAAATGCAAGCATGCAACACGCCTGAAGCTTCTGTCGGTCATCCATCGCTGGGCAAACCAGAACAGCATGCCCATTTGCTGGCTAAACGGTCCTGCAGGTTTCGGCAAATCTGCAATAGCTCAAACCATCGCAGAACACTATGCTATCGATGGCCGGCTAGTGGGAAGCTTCTTCTTTCTCAGAGGAGCTGGAGCCCGCAGTTCTATCTCACGCCTCATTCCGACTCTCGTTTATCAACTTTCGCTTTCTGATCCTACTGCGAAGCATTATATCGAACAAGTACTTCGTAATGAGCCAACTATTTTGCGGGATTCGCTTTCATTCACATATCAATTCCGACGCCTTATCATTGAGCCTATTCGCCACATGTCAAATACGTTCAAATGGTCCATTATTGTCCTTGATGCCCTCGATGAATGTGATGAAAAGGAACTAATGGAGGAATTCATTGATGCTGTCATTGACATTATGAGTGGTCGGTCTACTGTTGCAGTCCGAATTCTCCTCACAAGCCGAGTAGAGGAACATATCCGGAAAAAGTTTGATAATCCCAGGGCTAACAGTGTTATCTTCCGTATGGAGCTGGCAGACTTTGATGCTTGTCCAGATATCAGGACATATTTTGAAGCAGAGTTCTCTCATATCTATTCAGAAAACCGGCCTATTATGAGGACAATATCTTTACCTTGGCCATCTCCAAAAGAGATGGAGATCCTTCTACAAAAAGCTGGTGGCTCATTCATTTTTGCAACCACTTTGATCCAGATGATCAGAAGGAGTGATTCTCCCAACTGCCAGCTGCAAGTAGTTTTACAAGCAGAAGTTGTTGGTCTTGATCCACTCTACTATCAAGTTCTTGCTTCTTTCACCCATTCTCCAGAGTTTTGGAGGATTTTGGGAACTATTATCATCCTGACAGAAAATCAATCTGTTATAGCCATTGCTCATCTGCTCAAGCTTGAGCCACAACAAATTATTTATTTGCTTCTGGCAGTTCAGTCTATCATCATCATCCCTGGTGATGACAATGAGCCAGTTCAACTCTATCATACATCACTTCGGGATTTCTTGTCAAGTCCAAGTCACTCAGGAGGCTATTGCATCAATTGTCCACTTCAACATATTCTCTTGGCTATTAACTGCCTGGAACTCCTGGTTCATGAGTCTGCAGAGCTCTTCTTTAACAGTGAAGCAGAGAGATATGCCTCTCTTCATTGGCCACATCATGTTCTTGAAGGATTGAAGGAAGCAGGAGATACATTAACCCAAGATAACTGTGATTCTCTGATCTATTTTATTTCCACAGTAATGTCTCAATCATTGGAGAAATGGGTCAATACAGTCCTAGAAGCTCAAGTAAAGGATAGAGAAGCAGTTTTGAAAAATATGGAAACAGTGGTTACATTTCTTCAGGTGTGTTTCTAACAGGATAAATATTGTTTATGCATTTACACCATGTAATAGAAATCAAGAAACTACACTGCTATTTTGCACTGTCTGGAATCTGCTCTCAATTTGACATTGGTAAGAAGATATCATGTTAACATTGCATGTTTTTGCTAACTAGAACATAAAACAGATAGTAAATGTAATCTAGTGTATATTGGTTTCCAATGGTGCTGAACATTCCTTATAGGAAGTATGTGATTAAGCATATTGTGATGAAAACTACCTGATATTAATTAATGAACATATGTAGAAGGTGTGTATCTAGTATTACTGCTTCTTTTTACATCTCTGATGTATTTTAGGATGTATGTGTATCAATCTCCTCAACCTTAACTGTTCTAAATGGCCCTGATACAGAAAGTAAGCACATAGTGAGATTCTATATACACTTGACAGTTGCTGATTGATCAATTTAGTGGGTATGTCATTATATGAAAGCTCACTGAACACTATGATTTCCTTGAATTTTTAGAATGTAAGATATTTTATTTTTATTCCATACTTTATTCTCTAATGTCTCTGTTCTCAGGATGTAGGATGTCAACTCCTCTTGTTTGCTTATTCTAACTTTCATGGCCTGTAATCTGCTATCAGTATGTGGGTAATATTGTTGGCCTTGCTAGCTTTCCCCACTAACAATTTAGGGCTGTTGTGTATTCTCAGCTGGTAAGTGATATTTATCAGCCTCACTACCTTCCTCTGCTGACCATTGTGGGGTTATTGGGTGTTCTCAGGCTGTAAGTGGCATTTATCAGCCTCACTACTTTCCTCTGCTGACCATTCTAGGACTGTTGGGCATTCTCAGTGGGTAAGTGGCATTTGTCAGCCTCACTTCCCTCTGCCAACCATTCTAGGACTGTTGGGTGTTATCAGGCTGTAAGTGGCATTTGTCAGCCTCACTTCCCTTCTCTGCTGACCATTTTGTGGCTTTTGGGTGTTCTCAGCCTGTAAGTAGCATTTGTCAGCCTCACTGCTCTCATCTGCTGACCATTGTGGGGCTGTTGGGTGTTCTTAGCATGTAAGTGGTATTTTTCAGTCTCATTGCCCTCTTCTGCTGATCATTCTGGGACTGTTGGGTGTTTTCAGAGTGTAAGTGGCATTATTAGTCTCACTGCCCACCTCTACTGATTACTCTAGGGCTGTTGGGTGTTCTTAGTGGGCAAGTGGCATTTGTCAGGCTCACTGACCTCCTCTGCTGACTATTTTGAGGCTGTTATGTTCTCAGCATGTAAGTGGTATTTTTGAGCCTCACTACCCTCTTCTGCTGATCATTCTGTGGCTGTTGGGTGTTATCAGTATGTAAGTGGTATTTGTCAGCCTCACTGTCCCCTACTGACCATTCTGGGGCTGTTGGGTGTTCTCAGACTGTATGTGGCATTTGTTAGCCTCACTTCCCTCCTCTGCTGACCATTCTGGGGCTGTTGATGTTCTAGTGGGTAAGTGACATTTGTCAGCCTCACCACCCTCCTCTGCTGATCATTCTGGGCTGTTGGGTGTTTTCAGGATGTAAGTCATATTTTTTAGTCTCACTTCCCTCCTCTGCTGACCATTCTGGGGCTGTTGATGTTCTAGTGGGTAAATGACATTTGTCAGCCTCACCACCCTCCTCTGCTGATCATTCTGGGCTGTTGGGTGTTTTCAGGGTGTAAGTCATATTTTTTAGTCTCACTTCCCTCCTCTGCTGATCATTCTGGGACTGTTGGGTATTCTCAGTGGGTAAGTGGCATTTGTCACTCTCACTGCCCTCCTTTGCTGACCATTGTGAGGCTGTTGGGTGTTCTCAGACTGTAAGTGACATTTGTCAGCCTCACTTCCCTCTTCTGCTGATCATTGTGGGGCTGTTGGGTGTTTTAGTGGGTAAGTGACATTTGTCAGCCTCACTGCCCTCCCCTGCTGATCATTTTGTGGCTGTTGGGTGTCTTCAGGCTGTAAGTGGCATTTTTCAGTCTCACTGCCCTCTTCTGCTGACCATTCTGTGGCTGTTGGGTGTTCTTAGTGGGTAAGTGGTATTTTCTAGTCTCACTGCCCTTCTTTGCTGACCATTGTGAGGCTGTTGGGTGTTCTCAGACTGTAAGTGGCATTTTTCAGCCTCACTTCCCTTCTCTGATAACCATTGTGGGGCTGTTGGATGTTCTCAGACTGTAGGTGGCATTTGTCATCCTCACTGTCCTCCTCTGCTGACCATTTTGGGGCTGTTGAATGTTCTCAGCTGGTGAGCAGCATTTATTAGCCTCACTACCTTCCTCTGCTGACCATTCTGTGACTGTTGGGTATTCTTAGGATGTAAGTGGCATTTGTCAGCCTCACTTCCCTCCTCTGCTGACCATTCTAGGGCTGTTGGGTGTTCTCAGTATGTAAGTGGCATTTGTCAGCCTCACTGACCTCCTCCACTGACCATTCTGTGACTGTTGGGTGTTCTCAGGATGTAAGTGGCATTTTTTAGCCTCACTTCCCTCCTCTGCTGACCATTCCGAGGCTGTTGGGTGTTCTCAGTATGTAAGTGGTATTTGTCAGCCTTACTGTCCTCTTTTGTTGACCATTCTGGGGCTGTTGGGTGTTCTCAGACTGTAAGTGGTATTTTTCAGCCTCACCACTCTCCTCTACTGACCATTGTGGGGCTGTTGGGTGTTCTCAGGCTGTAAGTGGCATTTGTCAGCTTCACTGGCCTCCTCTATTGACTATTCTGAGGCTGTTGGGTGTTCTCAGGATGTAAATGGCATTTGTCAGCCTCACTACCCTTCTTTGCTGACCATTGTGGGGCTGTTGGATGTTTTCAGGGTGTAAGTGGCATTTGTTAACCTCACTGCCCTTCTCTGTTGACCATTCTGGGGCTGTTGGGCTGTTGGGTGTTCTCAGCATGTGGGTGACATTTGCCAGCCTCACTGCCCTCTGTTGACTATTCTTGGGCTTTTGGGTTTTCTTAGACTGTATGTGGCATTTATCAGCCTCACTTCCCTCCTCTGCTGACAATTCTGGGGTTTTTGGGTGTTCTCAGCCTGTAAGTGGTATTTTTCAACCTTACTACCTTTCTCTGCTGACCATTCTGTGGCTATTGGGTGTTCTCAGCCTGTAAGTGAAAAATTTTAACCTCCTTCCTTTTCTGTGCTGAATATTTCTGGGCTATTGAATTTTCTCAGCAGGTAAGTGGCATTTATTATCCTCATTTCCCTCTTCAGCTCACTATTCTGGGGCTATTGGGTGCTCAGGAGGTATAGTATTATTTAGTCTCTCTGCCTTCTTTTTCTAACCACTTTGGGGGCTTTTTGGTGTTTTCAGGAGGTAAGTGGTGCTGCAGTATCTTTGCACTTCTCTGCTCAGTAATTGGTGGAATGGTGGGCTCTTAGATTGTAAGCAGTATTTTGATGTTGCTTTATTAACTTACATATCCTTTGTCTCCAGATTGTATGTTTTCATTTGTATCTCCATTGTAATGCTTATGGTTAACCATATATCTAGAAAGTATGTCATTGTTTTTTGCTCTTCTACATTCTCAATAAGCAGTGGTTATGCTTTCAAACCAGTGGGTAAGCTTTTAGCATTGTGAACACCAATCTCATCCTTGATTCAATATATTTATATAGAGAGTGAGTGATCCTAATTGTTGACATAAAATCTGAATTTCACATCATTTTCAGGACATTTTGAAAGCTCCAACAAGAGGCTAGCTATGTAACATTCATTTATTACCTACTGTAAAATTGTATAGTAAGCAATACTCTCTTGAACTGCCTTATGAGTTGTACATCTCATCACAGTGTTTTCTGCACAGTTGTGACCCAATTAGTTTATCTTTTTGTATGAAAGTACTGAAATATGTTGCAACAATTGTTTGAGAGTTGGTCCCTACAGACTTGGTCTTGTGAACTAATTCTTCTTCTAGCACCACAAGTTCTTATGTGGACCCCATTATGTACCTCAATAATTTTTCTTCAGAACATGTAAAAAATTTTTAAGATAGTAAAATAAAGAATTTATGACTACTGGATTCTAGCAATTTCTTTTTTTTTTCAATCTTTTTCTCAACAAATAAATGGAATTTCACCTGGATATAAAACTATCTTGTACCCTAGATGTAATTTTTGATATCATGTTATATCCTAATATCTCTTACCTTTCTGACTTCATGTTACATACATGATCTCTTCTGACATCTTCTGACACTCTCTGACTCTATGATATGATTCTCTGTTATGTTTCTGACTGTTCTGCCCATCTCCATTCATTGCTAAACACTGAACTATTGTTTTTATTATTTGACACTCACAATACAATTACTGTCTCTAAGTACACTTCTGCTCAGTTACACTTCTGCTCTTGTTTTCACTACTTTTATTATGTGTCAAGGATTTTTATTATTCCTCATATCCATAGTATTGCTACTTCTGCTTTTATGATTACAATTAGCATTACTTGTATTTAAGTAGTTCAATTCTGTATTCTACTCCTCAATTTGAATATCAACTATGATCACCCTGATTCTCTTGAATTCACTACTGACTCTCTGACCCCTTCTGACCTACCTTCTAGTTGACTTACCTCAACTAGTCTCATCTCACCCTCGACACTAGACTTGACTCTAGTTGTCAATATCTTGTTTACCTCTGACACATTTCTGACACTGGTATTTATCTTCTGCCATGTGGACCATTCAACTAAGTTAGGACCCACAAGAACTGGAAGAGTGCAGCACATAAGCTGAAGCTAACAGTCCTTATCTTTAGCATTACAATTGGAATTCCTTCTGACAATACTTCCAACATTTTTCTGACATAGTGCTATTGTTACCTACAACCTCTAGTCCCTAGTCTTCCTTTTGAAATTGAGATCTGACACTTCATTACTCTACTCTGATGTCCTAGCTTCCATTTCTGATAGTCAAATGGCTTTGTCCAACTTCTTTTTTTCTCATTTCTATATTATTATGATACCCCCCACAATTCATATAGCTAGATCCACATCCCCTTTCCTTATATATTTCTAACTTAATACCTGATACTGTGTCATATCCCATTTCAGTTGTCCACATTCATACAATCACATATCACATATCACACTCAGTAAAAACCAAAATTCCAGTAAATGTCCAGTAATAGTCCAGTATTTCTACACCTGACTGTTTGCTGCCAGATTGTCACACTTTTGATCCTCAATGTTAGACTTTAATTCTATGGTTAGTCCAGTGAATGGCAGTGAACTGGGCAGTAATGAAACAAAAACTGTCCACTAGAAGGCATATCAAAGTCCAGTCCTGGTCAGACATTTATGTGCATATCCATCATCTAATGATCTAGTGATAGTCATGTATTAGTCAGATCAAAATCTATTTATTTAATTACACGCTTTTTTATGTGCAATACTTAAGCTTTCACTTTCCCTTGACAATTCATAACATAAGATTTCTCAATAATTGACTCAGGCTACAATGTTCTTTCAAAGGACTTAGTTTACTAGCTCACACTATTTTTAGTGCAGAGCACAAGCAAGCAAATCAATTTTTGTATTTTGGTGAGCCCACCAGAACAGTGTTTCAAATGCTCTCACTGTTATGTGGTATTTCTTTTAAGTCTAAGTGACTTACATGCAGAGAATACCACAAGACATTACTCATGGTTCAAGGTACTATTATTATCCATATACACTAATTTTGAAGTGGACAGATGATGTTGATGTAATTGAGGCCAAGTATCTTTGGACATCATCAGAGTATGGTCATTGGAAGGCTCAGATAACATTTATATTCTGAAGATGCATCCATGGTTAGCTATGCTCAATCCAGAAGAAGGCAGAGTCAAGGGAGAGGGAGAGACACAGTTGACAATGAAGCAGAGACTTAGTATCTTATGTGTAATACAGAGTTCTGATGTTCATGTGCCATAAGACTGATTTATGAATCTCACATTTCTTATATGACTAGCACTGGGCTACAGCTGGACTGTTACCTGAACAGAATTTGTTCAAATTGAGGATGTTGTATATTCAGACCATGGTCAGACTAGAGCTGGACCTCTGATGGACTCCTGCTGGACAGCACTGGACTTTCATTTTTACTGAGTGGGATGTTCCATGCATGCTTTTTGGCATTTCTACATTCTTGTGTTGGTGACAGACAGTATCCACTTCTTGAAGCAGTTAAACTCTTTGGCTCTGACACACTCTTTAACCCAGATGATCCTGCATTTTGGGCAAATACTGATATCCCAGCTGATGTTTTTCTTGATTCTGTCCCACAACTCTTGGAATTGAGACTGGAACATGACAACTATCCTATTCTTGCACTCAGTATACCTTGGTCCTAGATTTTGTGTTTCATGTTGTATTTTTGTGGATCCTATCATAGCAAATCCCCCCAGGTTTTATGTTACAGCCAAATCTCCAAGAACTGGTGGCATATGATTTTGGAGATGTTCCTGGAAATTCTGTGCCCCCAATTCAGCTAGCATCACTGCATGTTCTCAAGCTGAGTGGCAGAGGCACATCTGTTCTTTGAATAGTGGGCCTAATAACATCCCTCTTACAAAAGCTTGTCATGGGATTTATAACAGCAACAGCAAGGACATATGGTCATGTATTAAATCATTGTCTCCTCCATTTGGCAATCCTTTTACACTTGCAGCATTTGCATTTTCCAATCCAAGAGTAGAATGTGCATTACATACTCTAGAGGAAGTCCCCACTGTGACTACCCTGTCCCTAAAATATGTGTGAGATGAAATGAAAGTCATGTGAGGACTTACCTGGGCTGGACATACACAAGGCATACATCATCATGTCTAACACTGAACTTGCACACAATTTCCTTATCCACTAGGCTTACATTGATGTAGATGAATTGGCTGCTGCTGCTGCTTGTGGGATGATGATATCTCAATCACAAGCAACAGTGTTGCCAGAAATGATAACAACCCTATATGCTACAGAACAACCAAATTCCATGATCTCCTCTCCAAATGGTAAAGGTCTCCTGGGGGGACTCTCCTGAACTTCTGAAAATTAGAGTGTGGAGATCAGCAGCAAATTATAGTCCATGTGATGTATGACTGATTTCTCTGTCTTCAGTTGGTATATCTCATTTCTTTCACTGGCACTGTTCTTTGAGTTACTGTAAGAGGAGAAATTAGAAAACTTCCATAAATAAGATAAATAATTTACAATTTTTGAAAGCTCTATAGCAAGTAGTACTGATACCTATTCCACTCCCTTAACATTAAATTTGGTACACTACCAAGGCAATATTTCAATAAAGTGGTCTTGTGAATATCATGACTTTTCATGGACAATGAATGGTACTTTGTACATAGGTGCAACTCAACTCCACATGTGCCATGCATCATATTGATGTTGGAATAAGCAAACCCTGTCTCAACACCAAAACAGAACTGTTAGGAGGAGAGGAGGATGAAGAAAAAGAAGAGGATTTCAGTTGCATAGAATACATGGTTAGGCAGGCCAGGAAGAACCCAAAACCACATTTGCAAAGCACAAAACACTGACACCAACATAATTGACACCCCTGACCAACCATACTCCCAATGCCACTGAGATGACTACCAGATCCATAAAACCAAGCTTCTATGGAAGCACCTGCCATTACACAATCCACCACAACACAAAATATAACAACTCAGAACCAACATCTACACCATGACCATTCAATCACAACCAATATAATTCAAAAAGGTTACAAGGCCTTTTGTAACTACCAGGGGCCACTGCATCTTAGTAGATAGCATACTTGTTGCAGGATATAAATGCAGAATATTAAAAAAAAGCAAACCCTGTGACATCCCAAATGTGATGTGCCCCCATCAAGTTGTGTTTCCTCGCCTAGTCTCGATCTGGATATTCATGCCCACACACTATATATTGCTCTATTTCAGTATATATTACTTAAGGCTATTCAATTTTGACTTAACTTCCTTTGTAGTTCTAGGTATTTGTGCTACACTGCCTGAAGCACAAATCCATATGCTTTCATTACTTACTCTATTTTAGTTACTTCATCTTATAACTCCTTGTAGTTCACTATGGACACTTTCAGTTAAATAGCACTTTTTCTGGTGTTTGTAACCTCAGTCTTTTGGCTTCTAAAGACTGAGGTAAGCTTCAATACTTAACATTGACTTCATGTACTTATAACATCTTTGTACTCCTAGATCTCATATCTAGGTAACTAATTGACTCAGTCTTTTGGCTTCTAAAGACTGAGATCTCGTATCTAGTTTCTTACAATTGAGACCACAGCTGAACGTTGAACATGGTTGACGTTCAGGCACGACTGTGCGTCGTTGGGCCGTTGCCGGTCGGCGCCGCCCATTTGGTGACTTTTGTTTGGTGCCAAGAAGCAGGCTGCAACAACAAATTTCCTTTCCCACAGAACCTTACCTTTTCATTCGCATTTGATAATAAGGTATGTTAACTTATCGCTTTATCAAAACTTGTACTAAGTTTTGCTTCACATAGGCGGGTTTTCGCAGCAATACAATATGCTACAATGTCCGAACTGCGCACATGACTTTGTTGCCACGTTAACTGGGCCAGTATCGAGTATTATGAATGGGGTGTCTCCGTTACTCCTTCTTCGAACCGACTTCAACCCTTCCGAGCAGGAGAAGAGTAAAATGCAAGAGCTCATAAATGCAGCACACGCGGAAGTTCCATCCCTTGATGTCGAGATTTCTCGAGCCAAAGCTGTTCTCCACGAAGCCGAAGCTCGTCTCCAGGAAGCAGAGGCTCGGCTCCAGGGAGTAAAGGATTATATATCCCAACAGCAAGCTTTATTATCACCTATCCGTAGGCTTCCAGCCGAACTGCTTGGTGAAATATTTCTCTACTGCTGTCCGAAGATCGATGTCGGCGACGCGAACTCCCTTACATGGCGACTGGGCAAGGTTTGCACCCGATGGAGAAATATTCTGCTCACCCTACCCCAACTTTGGTCTGCAATCGAGATAAATCTACTTCCTTTGGACATAAACTCCCGTTATCCCAGTGAACGATCTATCGACATGATGAACCACTTCGTATGCATATGTCTTCGTCGTTCAATGCAGTGGCCCTTGAAGGTACACTTCGTCACTGAATATTCCACCCCGTTTTTGACTATTCTTGGCCAATTATGTGAACATTCCCATCGGTGGAGAAGTCTTACTCTCCATGTGCGTTTTTTGGCATTTCTGCATGATTTTAACGATGGCGTGCCTTTTCCGCTTCTCGAATCCATCAATCTTGTTGGATCCATTCCCGATAGTACAGATCAATTCCCCCCTATCGAAGACGTCAACATCCCCGAGGGAATCTTTCTCGATCTTGTTCCGAAGCTCTCAAGGCTGGAATTGAGAGAATTTGATCACCCTATTCTTGCCCTGGGCATACCGTGGTTTCAGTTGTCTGTCTTTACATCAAGTAACTGCGGCGAACATAATGGTGAATTCCCTGAACTATTACGCTTTATGTCGAATCTTCAAGCATTATCAATCTGTGGATTTGGGGGTTTCGCCGTCGAAGAGGAACTGTCACCGACTCACCTGGCATCCTTGCGTAGCCTTTTTCTTATGGGAGGGACTCCGTCTGTTCTTCAAATAGTCGCGTCCGTAACTGCTCCCCTTCTACGAGAGCTTACCATAGCGCTCACAAGTCATGACACCGACCAGGACATGGAGACGTCTGGTACCGTCATCTCCTTCATTCGACGATCTTGTTGCCATCTCACTACCTTCTGCCTCGCTGGCGGAAAAGACGAATGTGCCCTGCGTGTCTTGCAGGAAGCACCGACAGTCTCCAGCCTTTCATTGGAATACGTTTATGACCAAGTGAACATCATACGAGCACTTGGAGGGACAGGTCCTCAATCGTCATCACTATTGCCAAATTTACGCACACTTTACCTGGGGCATGGTATACGTATGATAACAGATGAATTTACTAATGCAGTCTCTGACATGATGGTCTCGCGCTCTAAGGTAAAACTTATGCCTGCGGTGACGGACAGCTCGCAGGTTGATATAAAGTCACATCCAACCGTCATACCTCTGGAGGCCGTACGGTTTTCTTATTGGAAAGATGATCCTCAATTGCATATGCTGCAAGAATGTGGAGAAAAGCTAGGGATAGTAGTCACAAGCATATTCGGTTGAATTTAATACTTATTGTCAAGATTCACAACGTCAACGCGACTAGCCAATGCTGATGATTATAATTGCCGAAGATAATACAGTGAAGTGTACAAATAAAAACCGAGATAAGAGGAAAAGTGGATAGGAACAGGAAAACATTAGACTTCTTGGCTGATCCCCTCGTCCTTCTTCTTCCCTGATTTTGTGGGCAAGAGTTCCTGAGAACCAGTCAGAATGGGCTCAAATGAGGCAACTGTGAGAATAACGTACTGGTGCAATGTGTGGTACCACACCACCCTGCGATATGACGACGTTTCCAAGAAGCTTGTGCAGCCTACAACAAAAAATTAGGCGGAAGAAGAAAGGGAGTTGAATCAGACGTACTCTTCATCGTTACGGATAGCGAGCTGGAGATGACGAGGAACAATACGCTGTTTCTTGTTATCTCGAGCAGCGTTACCAGCCAGTTCGAGAATCTCGGCAGCGAGGTATTCGAGGACGGCAGCAAGGTATACTAAGCGACTCATGTAAGCGGAGCAGAGTGGCTGACAGACGATCGACGCACCAGGGGCTCCAGCACCAACACGCTGAGCGTAATTTCCCTTCTTCAAAAGACGATGCACACGACCGACGGGGAATTGGAGACCAGCTTTTGCTGATCGGGATTGGGACTTGGACGCGTCGCCACCGCCGCTAGCCTTGCCTCCGGACTTTCCTGCCTTTCCTTTGCCCGACATGTTGATAGTGTGTGGATTTAGAGGGGTAGTGGTTGAAAGGGTACGAGAGCTTGGTGGGAGCTAGGAGCGTGGTGGGGAATCGAGAACAAGAGGGGGCTAGCATGGCGTCGCCGTATTTATACCGGTGAGGGGGGGCAAAGGTAAATAAGGTTTGGTGCTTAGCCATCACGTGCATTCCGTTTGGGACAATCAACAAAGACGCGTCGCGTGCACAAATAAAGGCAAATGCGCGCGTCGTTTATAAGCTCAGCATTCTCAGACGATGACCCGTTGATCTTCCACTGTAACTATCATTTCTTCGGTCCACGCCTCCAACTCTCCATCACATCCTCCTTCGTTGTAATGGCTCCTAAACCCGCTTCCACTGCTGGCAAAGCCCCCGCCTCCACCGCGACTGCCTCCAAGGCTCCTGCTAAATCAACAGAGGGTACCAAGGCCGCGAAAAAGACTTCCAAGGCCGCAGCGCCTGCTGATGGAGAGAAGAAGAAGCGCAAGAAGGTCCGAAAGGAGACTTACTCTTCTTACATCTACAAGGGTATGTCAGAGCCAGTTGCCTCATACATCCTTATCGCTTACACGTCCGTTCAGTCCTCAAGCAGGTTCACCCTGATACTGGTATCTCGAACAAGGCGATGGCTATCCTGAACAGTTTCGTCAATGATATCTTTGAGCGTATTGCCACCGAAGCTTCCAGTATGTGCTCTATCAAGTGCAACATCTGCTTTCGTTAATGTTTTCTCTTCTAGAACTTGCCTCCTACTCCAAGAAATCAACAATCTCCTCGCGAGAAATTCAAACATCTGTTCGGCTTATCCTCCCTGGTGAACTTGCCAAGCACGCTATCTCAGAGGGTACCAAATCAGTAACGAGTACGTTGTTGCACTTCATTATTTTAACGCGTAACTCACTTTGCCTTCACAGAGTTCTCATCTGCAGGAGCCAAGTAAATATCTCGTCTACTATATACTCTCGCTTCTGTACATCATTGTATTTATTTAATATTATTTCTATTCTTTCTTATACCCCATGAAAGTGTGTCTCTGGAATAATCCTCACAGTATGCACTTGAAATTACCCGGAAGCTTCAAGTATTTTCGTTTCCAGTTGTCGATATGATGACCGCTTAAGCAATCAAAAATTATATTGCTGATAAGTGCGAAATATATGGGTATATAGGGGCATCTATTGATAGTCTAGCTTCTATGGTTCTACAACGTCTGAATCTTGGAATCGTCACATGAAGCGGTTTGAAGCTGAAGGATTATGAATAAGGTGTGATTTTAAGAACGACACGGCTCTCGCCCTGGAAGATCTGAGGAACATCCTCAGCGTCGGGAGTATACTGAAGGAAATTGAAACTCAAACCTTGGTCTCGCCGATAGCAGCGCGGTATCCCTTCCGGAAGGACTTCCACGGTTCCGACTGTGCATATCTAAGGCAGGGTGAGCAATGACCGATAGAGTAGAAGGAAAAGGCAGGACTTACGCATGGAGGCCAACATCATCTTCCTCTTCTGCAAGGGTTTGCAAACTCAAAACGAACTCGCGCCAGATAGCCTCCCCGTCCTGCATGCCTTCGGCACCCTTGCGGAGTCCTGGCCATGCATTGCGGAGGATGCGGCGTGCACGGCCAACCCAGGGTTGTTCACCATCGTGAGGAATAGAAGAAATTGTCTTCGCAGCTTGCTCGTCGCAGATGATGCGCTGGATCTCATCTTCATCCTGGTCGTGGAGCGCCTGATAGAGTGGCTCACGAATTGCCATTTCTGCATCGCTAAGAGAACCTTCGAAGTACATTTGGTCGAGGCGAGCAAGCAGATGGACACCACGGCCGCGGACGGAATTTGCAGCGTTATCGCGGGCGACGGTGATCTTGTCGATGTGCTCCTCTGTGTAAGGGCCGTGCATGCCTGTTTAATAATCAGTATTGTCGCCTGTCCGTGAGCTAGTTGTACATACCTGAGACGTTGTCCATGTAGCGCAAGATCTGAGCACCACCGATACCAATGCCGTCGACGCCGGAAAGAACTGCGTCTTGAATGTTGTGGAACTTGAAGCCAGCAGACATGTAAGTGGTCAAGCCGACTGAGTGGGCCCGGTGAACGAGCTCGAGGGCATCTTGGGCACCGAGTTGCAGGATAATGCCTGGAAAGATGAGATGAATGAAACATAGCTTATACGAATGCCACCAGAAAGCACTTGCACTGAGAAGGGTATGTGTCGGCAGCACCGTCCCAGGTCACCTTATCGAAGTGGCCGAGTGCAGCGAGTTCGATACCACGTCGACCGATATCCATCTGTTCGGTCAGCAGACGAGGAGTGCCGTCCGCATTAGGGTTGAGATCATCGAGAATAGGGTGGTTAAGGTTGAACGCGGCAGAGCTGAAGAAGGTGGTCAGCACTGAGGGGATGTAGTTGCACAAAGGATGCGGAACACTCACAAATACTGTCTGTGGTTACGGAGTGCATGTCCGGCCAAGCCTCGCATGTAGGCCACCATTTGGGAAGTCTTCAAACCGTCCATGGCAACCTTGCACTCTGCAGCGCCGAGCTGGAAGGCACCGGTAGCAGCAGCTGAAGTGGTGTTGACGACCTTAATGAAGTCATGGCCAAATTCACCGCTATCTTTCAGAGCACGTCCAACGAAGTACGTGTTCGGGGCCTCGCTACCGGTGTGGAGACGAGTGCGGGCAAAGTCCACGATGGAAGGGATACGGTAGGATTCGATGGACTCGCGAGTGAGGTTCTGAGGACGTTCCAAATCTGTACAATATTGAATCCTGCATCAGAGGGGTATTGAAGGATTAGTTGAGGATACATACGCTCGACGTGTACAATTGCACCGCGCATCCAGCGTGTCTTGCGGGTGGTACCGAAGACGTGACCATCGCCTGGATCAGTCAAGCTGACGTAGGTCTGGGTGTCGCGACGGAAACCAACAGTGCCGAGGAAGCGGGCTTCGAGGGGGTTGAAAGGGTTCTGGCCTTGGTGAAGGAGATGGTATCCGATGTGGAATCCCTATAGTGCGTGTGAGCAATGAAAGGGTAACATGACTGTGAAATTGCCCACAATGAAATCTACGAAAGAAGGATCACGACGTTCTTGGCGAAGAGCATCGGCAACTTTTACTGTAGCCTTCAGGAAATCATCGCCAAATTCAGCGGGCCAGTTCACAATGAGCCTTTCTGGGTGATGGGCAATCTTGAAGACGAAGTGCGAAGGAGCCAGGGCCTTGCGAGGCGCCTCAAAGGAGAGGCTGATAGGAGAAAGATGTTCTGCAAGCAGTTGATCCGCTTCTGTGAGATCAAACTTGCCCCTCAGGGCAGTAGGGGTACCTGCGGGTGAACTGGAGGTTGAGAGAGGCGTATAGACGCGACCTCCGAGAGCATCGAGAGCCATGGAGTGGAAATTCGCGACTTCATCGAGACAAGCGATTGTCTCAGTGATAGTTTTAGCGGCAAGGAGCCGGGCGATCGTCTTGCTCGCATATGAGCGGAGATACTCGTGTTTCGGATCACTGAAAGTCTCCCTGATTACTTCGTCGAGAGACCCCTGAAGTTGTTCATCGGGAACACGAGAGACTAAACACATACTGTCAATGACTGTTGACTTGCAGTCTTAAAAAAACTTCTTACAGTAAGGAAGCTGCTGGCCACGATCGAACTTGGAGCCTCCGTAGTATGCGACCTTCCACTCTGCAAGAAGATAAAAAACTTGTTAAAATCACAGATGAAGAGTAACAAAACTGAAAGACGCACTGGCAATGCGAAGCAGGAAAAGGATATTTTGCACAGCGACGAGAGCGACACTGCGAAAATTGCCTCCGTGAAGCTGATATTCCTGCTTGCTGAGACCCTGGGAAGGAAGAGGCTTCGTCCGCGGAAGCGCAGAGCAGATTCCAGGTGACTGGATAGAGCTCGTTTGCATTTCGAAGTTTCCCTTAATTCTGTGGAAAGAATGAAGCTTGAAGGCTGATTGAAGACTAGAACTGGAACTGAAGAACGAAAGTACCGGTCACTGGCCTCTTTATACCTACGACGAGCTGAGCGTACCCAGGTATTGCTCCTAGCACAGCACGCAGAACGAAGTGGCAGTCAAATCATCATCTTAGAATGAAGTGGTGAACGGCTTGTTTCGTCGACATCGGGGTCGGGCGCAACAACTTGACAACTACACGTTGTAAACGGGAAGCATGCTTATCTGTTATTTTTCCGTACTGATAATAGTAACATCTCGACATGGTTTTGCAGTTATATCAGTTACAGGGACGCCGATGGCTGTCGCCTTCCCGGGCGTCCGGATTAAAATTTAGCTTGACCGATCAGTGCATCTCTTCCCGTCGACAGCGGAGCTGGGAGCCCGGAGGTGATGCGTCGGCCTCCAGCGACGGAGTGACCGATCTCTGAACTATGTATCAGTTCCTCCTGGACCTGCGTAGATATGACCCGAGATATAGAGTAGTAAGTATGTAGGCACGGAAGACTGAGTGGGTCGCATGACGATCGTATTCGGGATGCCGCTCTGGTGGCCTACTTCAAGGTGCGTGGAGTATCCTGGCCATGGCTGAGATATTTCATGTATGTGAGAAGAGTCTGTGTCTAACTCGATATCTGGAGAGATAGAGACTTGTGGTCTGATAACATTATAGACGAGTGGATAGTGGAATGCAGAAGGTCGAAACACGTTCATTACTTTCCGAGGCGAGAAAAGTTATTGTTTTCGATTGTTTGATTCGCAAGGCTTTCTTGTATTTTATTCTCACCTTTATCCTCCCACAGTGAGCACTGCCCGCCGCACCTTTTGAATTCCCATGAGCTGTCCAACGACCCTATATGTCCATATGTGCGTCTATAACGATGCACTAGATGCAAGCGCCCTCTGCACTGCCAGCAGCAATCTTGGTGACTAGCAAATCGTTCGCCCTTAATCGCCCAACCTTCCTCTTTAGCTGGATTTCCGGTATGCCAATTTCTGTCAGGTCGTCTTCATTGAATTCAGAGACGGTGTCTTTGGAGAGTGTTTTGATTCAACAAGCCGGGAGCACTGGTAGCACTACTAAGGAATCCGGCGGTGATTCTGGCCGACAGGGATCTCCCAGTGGGTCCGCAACCCACCGATCGCAGGGCAGAGCGTCACCTCGCTCCAATCAGGAGCATCCGAACGTCGACCCATCCCAATTTTTAACTGAGCCCAAGGATATTCGTGATACTACCGGAGCCAGTTACTTCTCGAAGTCGAGTGCAGACTTTTCTTGTAAAGAGGTACTTTCTATCTTCTCTGGTACTTATTAAATTCCGAAGCTGATCATAGAATCGGGATTGGTTTATATATAGTCAAGGAATACATATACAAGATGGCACACGGGCGACTCTTCTCCGCATATTATCCCGAAGAAGGGAGATCCATGGGAGGAATCTTTCAAGATGGTTCAGAAATTCGATGACGAAATGTGTCGAGGCTGGAGAGAAGAAATCGACACCTTACTCGTCTTTGTGAGTTAATACGTCTTTCCAATGGTTTTCGTGTCCATAATTATGTGCTACCCTAGGCTGGCTTGTTCTCGGCAGTTGTCACCGCTTTTACTATCGAGTCATATCATTCGCTCCAAGAAGATCCTAGCATAATATCAATGCAGTTACTGGCGCAAATATCCTCTCAACTGAACCAAATGACATCTGGCAGTCTTGCCGGGCCGTCTAACTTTACCACCACCGCCTTCTCTCCTAACGCTTTTCAGCCAACGGTGTCCGCTGTTCGCGTTAACATCTTCTGGTTTACTAGCTTGACCCTAGCACTCATCACAGCTCTCATCGGCATTTTAGCCAAACAATGGCTGCGGGAGTACCAGCGGTATGAAGGATTGTCCCCGAAGGAGGCTTTCTCTGTGCGCCAAATGCGCTATGAGGGGCTCTTTGGGTGGCATGTACCAAAAATTCTATACTCGTTGCCCCTTCTACTCCAAGCAGCTCTTGTACTCTTTTTCGGCGGCTTAATTGATCTCTTGATGACGATCAACCTACTAGTTGCCCTCGTGGTTTCTGTCCTGGTTGGATTGGCTATGATTTTTCTACTCACTACCACGGCGCTCCCTTCACTACAACACTTCGCACATTTCTCAAAACTATTGCCGGCACACGAGCCCAGACGACAATGTGCATATAAGTCTCCACAGTCATGGGTCTTCCATCTGCTAGGGACCTGGATTGCCTCGCTTTCTGGCCACATCAGACTATATATATTTGGAGCAACTGCAGGCAACTACCTAGACTTGTCTTCTTGGTATTCGGATGCGAACTGGGTCAAGTACGATGTCCGTTGGCAGGCGCGTGGGAAGTACATCGAGCGCGGCATCAGTTGGTTTGACAAAACATTCAGTCAGAATACCGATGCCGTTTTTCATGTATATCATTGCCTCGAGACGCTCGATCCCGGCGTAGCCTCATGCTGTGTCTCCCAAATTATCGAAGAAACCTGGAGTCCCTTATTGCCTCTCGCAAACATGATTACCCCGGCCTTGAAATCTTTCCAGGATCAAGGATTGGTGGAGGACGAAATGGTTTCTGTTGGCAAAGAGCTTGTTCTGACTGGATACCTAGTCACACACCATCGAGCGGACACCATGCTATCCATGCGATGTGTGGAACTGTGTTCGTATCTGTTGAAAGCACCTACAGAAGATTTCCATATGCCATCTATTGCTCTGGAGGCTCTAAATGTTGTTATATCTAGTGCACCTGTTTCAGAAGGCAAGCCTCCCCACCTTTTCCGACTGTTTCTTCGTCTGAATTTATTGCAGATTTATTTATGCAACTTTTGGGTTCACTTGCCTCACTCTTCGCGAATGACCGCATTTCGAGTGCCGATCTTCCTATTTTCTGGAACATCTTCCATGCCCTTCAGAAATATAGTTCGTTCGAATCAGAAGATATTCCAGCTAGACCAGCATATCGTTTGCTAAGATACGTAGAATCCTGGTTGCTGCAGCAACATGGCCCAGGATTTTCATCTGAAGAACAATCTCGTCGTATTTTGGAGTGCTGTGGAGGACTGTCCAGCGTTTATGCTCCACTTAAACCCGGGTTAGATGGCGGCGAATCTGTGAAATTTCCTGAATTTGTGGAACTGGAATCCCTTTTAAGAACACTTGACAACCTTCTAGAGACGCATGGCGGGATTTATGGGGTCATATCTCCTCGAGGTGACTCTTGGATAACGAGCGGCAAACTTGGAAAATTACCATGAGTAAGTATTGCTTTATTACGGATGTCTCGTAGCAGAGATGTACAGTGCGTCGTTACTCCAATTGGGCATAGGAGCATCGAGAAAAAACTCTTGAATATGTTGTTAATGGGCGAAGAACTTTAGTCACTGGGAATATCGTTTGTTTCAGCTGTCGCTCTACAGTTTGTTGCATATCTGGTTTCGGCGCACTAAATTATGTAGTATATATATTTCCGGGAATAGGAATGAACTCAAGTATTTATTTAATTTGGAATATCGCACAATATCGTGCAAAATAATGGCATAGGCCGTACCGCCGACAAAGAATTGCATATACACGGATACTGGGTGTTCAAGATTCAACTTCAAGTGCTAATGGACACCGAGTAGCTGGAGGTGACAAGATTGGCCGTGCCAACAAATGGCTCTGATCCAGCTTGGATAGATTGGACAAACTAAACAGAATCCTCAGTGCACTCCCGACCCAATGATAAAAATATCGTACCTGAGTGGAGGCGACGCCTTGGTTGGCAATGATATATTCTTTCATGGAAAGGTTAATGCAGATCTCAAGGACTATACGTAGCGGACAAACTACTCACTGAAAAAATCGTTCAAGTCGGCAGTGAAGTTGTTGATATTGCCACTTGCACTAACGAATGACAGAACTTGCCAGTTCTGATTCGGGCCCTTCCAGAGATTCCAGGTGTGTCCGGAAAGGGAAATCCCAGAAGTGACTTGAGAGCCGACAGGTTGTATTCTTCCCAAGTGTTCGAATGAGTAACTGATCATTGTAAAATAAGATACAAGAATTACCCTCCAAGGCCGGAGAGCCAAATCATTCTGTAGATGGAGTACATGCATGAATACCAGAAGGAGGCAGAGAAAGGAGAGAAATACCTACATCTCAAAGGAAGAGGCAGACGAGGCAGGATTTCCCGAAGATGGAACACCAGTCCAAATATCATAGCTGTGCATATCAAGCATGAGATATATTTGATGAATATTAAAGAGAAATTCACGAACGCTACATCCGCCCTGATACCAGAAGATTGAGTCTGGTAGTTCCAATTCCAAGTTGTATTGGCGTGTTTGATATTTTTCAACTAAGATGCACATTATTACCGTCTATAAATTTATATAGAAGGTCTTGAAACATGCCTGGACACCCTTAGCAGAGGTGGATTCGACATTAGCGTCTTGGGATTTATCAGCCACTGTATCTCAGGCAGTTGAATTGATGATATCATACAGCTCTTAACATTATTTGGATTTTGTGCCCAAGTATAATTCGTAGACCACGAAACACTCGTGCTAGAAGAAGATATAAGAGTAGATGTTTGAGATCCCACACCAGAGTCTAAGTAAATTGTCATTTATCAGAAGATCCCGTATTAGTAGAGCTGAAAATCGGCTTACTAGCGCCCCAGAGGTTCTGACAGAGTGTGAACCCTCCAGCAGGCATGCAAGTAGTTGCCCCTGAGATTGTTTGCGCCCATGACAGGGGGACAAGTGATGATAATGCGAGAACAGCTACAGAGATGAACATACCGTTTGTATTTCTAGAGAGGATACAATATGCTCAGTGGGCCCCTTGCGAATTTATACTCGGAATCGGAAAAATTAGAAGTCATTCCTTGCTTCACATGCCACAGCTATTAGTCCGTCCAGGAGACAAGTTGTTTCATGTCCCAGCAGTCGCGCCATACAGAAGCCGCAAGAAGCTTTGGAAAGTCATTATGCACGCCTGAATCTCGGAAGCGGAATATTGGCGCGTTGTTGTAATTATATAGATCTGCTGCGTTAAAATTATAGTAGCTACGAAACGCGGAGAGGAAACAAGGCGTGACCATATTACTGACATGTATACAGGTAATGTAACCAGCATCCAAGACCAATCATGCAGTCCAGAAGTATTGATCTTCGAAATGGTTAGCAGACAGAGAAGATGCGGGTAATTATTTAAGAAAGGGAATCGACGAGATCAAGCCCTTTGACATTCCACAGCAAAGTAATTCACGATTGTGATAATTTGAGGACTGCTTTCGCCTTGCGCCTGACTTCTAAGTCCAGAACATATGTTGAGGAATGTGGAGTGACCAAATGCACGTGTTGCTTGTATCCAGCAAGTTCAAGCTGAAGATAGCAAGTGGTGTCATCGATGACATCCAATGCCTAAATTACGTCCCTAGTCAGCTGGCGCGAGGTATGTGCCTTGAAAGCTTCATTTCGTTTGTTGCCTGAGCGCCCCTAGAGTGGAAGAGGTACGAATGAGTTGGAGCTACATACATTCATGTGGAGAATCATGATGAAATAGCCAAAAACCCCAAGCAATGCCTTCGCGAAGCGAACCATCTGTAGAGAAAATAGGATAATTGATACAAACTATGAGCAATCTTCTTTTCTTGCGCCCGCTTTGCAAAACTGTGAGCGTCGAATATTCAAGATGAAGCAATTTGGAAGGCAAGAGGAAGCAATCCAAAATGATAGGAGCGCGCGCGATTGTGTCCGCAAAAGGCAATCCCACGTGGAACAATGGGACACGTCGCGAGACGAGACATCTGCGAGGGCGTCTTGGCGGCTCTCTTACTCTTCCCCTCCTCCTCCCCCGACTTTATGCCCAAGCTTGCCTGTCTTTCCCTATAACTGCGTCTCCTCGTCCTAATTCCTTCTTCCCCAATGGCACGTACCAAAAAAGTAACATTGGCGCCTTCCGACGGCGCAGCCGCACGCTCTCCCAGCCCAAGCCAACGCGACACTTCCCCTGACAGACCCACCGGCCCTCTGAGCGTCGTCATTTCCTCTGAAGACCGCGATGTGGTGAAAGTGAACAATGCGAGCCTCACAGAGCTCAAGAACGCCTGCGACGACACAGTGAAACGCGTGAGTATTCCGCCGCAGCTAAACGCAATCCTTGTTCTCAGGACTGACGCAGTTACATTTCTTTCTGTTGCACATAGTATCTCTCACGGCCAGAACTGTTCAAGCAAATCTATCTTCATGCTGACGTGCGGCTAGGCTTGGGATGGTTGAGCGTGTTCACCGCTGCTGGAACAGCGTTGTATGGATATAAAGTCGAATTTGAAAAATCAAAGCCGGTCGTGTGGGCAGGGCTTATCTTGTACGTGCCGCTTTACGTCTTCATTCTTGCTCACCATTGACACTGGCCAATTAGGTACATTTTCCTTACCGTTCTGCAAACGCTGTATGCATACTTTATCGAAGGCGAAATAGTATTCGTTGGAAAACGGAAGACATTCTCCAAACGCGTACGTTCACTATCTCTACACATTCTGATTTGCACATCCTAACCTCTCCTGCGATACTACAGATCGTGACAGAACGGATAACGCTCTCATCACACACACAGCCCGCCAGCACCTCATCTCCGCCTGCATATCAGCTGTCACTCAATTATGTCCGCTCAACAAACGGAGGCAAGTCGCTCCTAGCGAAGGGCAAGACCCGAGGGGAGAAAGAGTACAATGCCTTCTTCGACGAGCAGGGCACGATGGACCAGGAGCGCTTCGAGCGGTGGGTAGGGGATCTCGTGGAGCAGGCGATGGACGGCAAAAACGCCTAGGCCGATCACGACACCTACTTCTGACGCTCAAGCTATGGCCGTGGGTTTGTTATGATCGCACTGCTCGGGATATGGAGATAGAGAAAGGGAAAGTGGGGGGCAGCAGCGGTGGGTTATCCTCAATCACTGATGGCGCTGTTGTGCGTTTTTCTATTTTCATTCTTTGTCATCGTATAATGGATTATCGGCCCCTTCTACCTACCCTTCCTTGTCTCTGACCTTTCATCTCCCGCCGATTTGTACTCGTATCAGATACCACCGCTTTATGAACACTGCATATAAATTGTATCCTCTGGAAGTGAGTGGACGAAGTCGTGGTTACAATTCTCGAACGGTATGGATGGGAGGTTCAGTCTAGAAGCCTATTAATGTTGAAACAATTCCGGCGGAGTGGTGCTGCCAAAAACCAAGATAAATTGTCCAGCCACTGCGGTACATACGGGTTCCCCTACAAGATAAGATACGAAATGTTTGACGCGTCGGGATAGAGCTTCAAAAATATTGCCATGAGTTCCTTGCGATCGGTCTGACCTTGATTCGAACTTGAAGGTTTTCCTTGGTCTGCGCACAGAACTGCTAACCAGACGCACTTATCACCGCACCCCAGACCGCTGCTGAATATAAGCACACCTCAGTGTTCTTCTAAGCAGAATATCAACATGGCCAAGAGAGATCGACGCCACATTGTAGCCTGGCAACAATGCATGAAGTACGAATTTTAAGTGTACTTCTGAACAAGGAAAAACGGTGTTACAGCTGACCTCCAGCCTGAAGGGGGAAAGCGATATATCAGCTTCGCCTTGATTCAAACAAGGTCTTCCCACTTGAACTGTGCAATGATAACAATATCCTCTGTGGATACCCTAAACATTGCACTAGGGAGCCGCTGGAAAATAGATTAGACACGGGAATCCACTTAAACGTGCCTAAAAACATACCTTCTAAACTTGTGGCTCTTAACACTGCAATCGGATCACGACCTGACCTTGTTTCGAACAAGGGCGGAGTCCCGAGTTTTGTTGACGTTCAATTGGCAATAGTACACGCGTGTACTGAACCGCTGTACCACCAGGCCGCCTTTCAATCAAGTTGTAACTCGGTGAGCGTTCGTCCAAGTCATGCACCTGGCTGGTCTGGGGGGAATAAGCATCTCTGTAACCCATGAAGCGGGCAGTGGGCTTTGCGCTATGAGGCCACTGTGAGACACGAATGTAATCATCTTTTTGACTGTGCGTAGAAAAGGATCCTCAAAAACATAGGGAAAGCCGCTATGGCCCGATCTTGATTCGAACAAGGGTCTCTCGGGGTCCGAATATCAGTATGTTGCTGAACATATACATGGGTTTACTAAGCCGCTGGGATTGGTGGTATTTCGGTGATCGTACGATCATATGAGACCTGAGACCTGACCTGCTTCTGGAGCAATACCTTTCTCCACGCACGTTCGCGCGGATAGGGTTGCGAGAGAGTTAAATCTGAACATAGTTATTAGCCAGAGATAAAATATTACGAAGGCCAATGCACCTTTTGAAGGACCTCGAAGGTGAATGCTTTTTCTCATGCTCCAGCATTCCGAATCGGAATAAAGGGCAAAGGTGTTCCCGCAACCACAGTGATTTACTAGGCTCTGATGTCCAGCTTTCAACAGCTACGGACGTAATGGCTACTGTGGTCTGATATGACCTGAACTTCATGAAAGACACAGAAATCGACGTAAAGTTGATCGGTAGCGGCCGTCAAATTAATAAAATAGTACGAGCCAGATGGCTGCTTGAGAATGACCTGATCTTGATTCGAACAAGACACTACTTCCGGTGTGACCATGCAATGCCCCCGCATGCGCTGAGCAATGAACCGCTAAGCCACCAGGCCGTCATTCAATCGATCGATATCTAGATGACCGTGCAGTCTAATGCAGAGACCACAGCATTTAGCTTGCCCGAAAACGGCACATATATGTCCAACTGGCCTGACGAAGACAAGGGTAACTAAGTATCCCTCCAGTCCAAGAAAGAAAGCAGCTTACGTTGCACCGTGGCCTCAGCCCCTTTCGTCGGAAGGTCATCACAGCGCGGGTTGGAGTTGAGAAGCTGAGACAACGGTGGAAAGAAAAAGGGAAATCAAGTAGCGGCCCCGCTTTGATTTGAACAAAGGGTTACCAGTTGTACGCGAACTATCCACTGCGTCACAGGGCTCCTAGAAGATACAGAAGTGAACTCCCTTTGACAGGAATGGAAGTAGGGATGGAACTTGTGAAGAAAAAGACTTGTACGACCCGGTCATTGGCCTGACCCTGGGTTGAAGAAGGTGTCTCCGTGTCTGCACCCCTGCTTCGCATTACACAAGTGCGCTAAGCCACTCCGCTACCAGGCCATTGATATTTCTGCTAGTTCCTTGACTATAGTCAAGGGCCATTGTAAGGGGTCGCAGGCGGACATCGACACCAACTGCACATTGCTAGCTGACAAGAATAAATATGAACAAATGTGCATCCCGAAAAATGAACATGGCTTACCTCAGTCGCGGAGGCTTATATGTCACAATCACTGTCTTTCGGCGGACAATCGGGGAAAAATTCTCTCGTATTAGTTCTTCATTAAGTACCCTATCTTGTTTCGAACAAGGGTCCCGGCACATCCGGCAACGTGCTCTTAGCCTTCAGCCTCCAGTATCAGCCACCACTTCGTACGCGCTAACTACTGCGCTATGGGGCTTCTGGACGATAAAGACGTTTATATCACTTGACAGGCTTGCGGGATGGTGCTTCAAAAATTGATCCTCTAGATGATAGCCTGACCTTGATTCGAACAGGGTAGTTTCCCTCGTCTGCACACACTGGTACTGACAGCAAACGTGTAAAGACACGTCGAGCCGCTATATCACCAGGCAGCTGCTGTCTCTATGGGTGTCTTAATGGTATTTCAAGCGGAACGCAGGCATGGCACTGTAAATCACACACGATTTGGAATTACTGGACTGGGGAAGATGTATGAATGAGCAAGTTCAAACCCGAGATAAAGCAAGTAGCCGACCTTGAATCGAACGGGCACCGCAAAGTACACTCGGTCAAGTATCCAGAGGGTATTACTCTAGAAAAAGAAAAAAGAAAACTGTTGAGTCGAAACATTCTCCCTAAGGCCTCGCTTTGATTCGAACAAGGGCTTCCCAGAGAAAATTACAACGTGTGGGCGCGCTAACCATTGCGCTACGAGGCCGTTGGGGCACAAAGCTACGAAACATCTCTTTGACCGTACGCAGAAATGGATCCTCAAAGACTGCATGGCCTGGCCTCGATTTGAACAAGGGTCTCCCGGACGTATGCATACTGCTCTTTATGGAAGCAATTACGCAAATGTATACAGGTACAGTGAACCGCTGCGGTACCAGGCTGTTGTTGAGTTTGGGTTGGTGGTATCTCGAAAATTCCAGAATGATTTTGGAGGGTGGATAAGGCTATTGTTCGTGGCATATTTGGGGTTGTTCTTCATTCATACAGGGCTGGCGAGCATGGGACTGCGAATAGAAAGTCGGATGCATGACAGTCAGTTACGAGCGGGGTATTCATTGCATCTTTAAGGAATTCATCCGACCCCGCATTCCTGCACTCAAAACGATAAGCTTCCCCGCACTCCCTTACCTTCCTTCCATCCACGCGCCTCTTGCTCTTGCTCTCTCACAGGCCCCGTGAGTCCCAATAGAGTCGTAGTATATCCCCGCAGCGACACAGCAAATAAAGATATTATCATGGAAAGCAGTACCGTAAACACGAGCCCTCAGTCGATAAGGTACTTCCGCTTGAAGAACGCGCGCAGATGGAGGATCTGCCAGACCCCGAGACCCGTGAGGGAGACGATGGTGAACCAGGCGAAGTTTTGCACGCGTGTATTCGTTGAGGCTAGGATGGGAGTTTAGCGAAGTGTATATGAAAAGGGGTAGTAGAAGGTGGATGGATGAGGGGAGGGAAAGGATAGGAAGAGGGACAGGATACGCACTGTTGGTGCCGGTGAAGCGCTCTTCGCGCGTTTTGAGGTAGTTCATCTCGTCCACGATCTCCTTCACGATACCCTCCAGCTTGCGCATCTCCGTCTCGAGCCCCGAAAGCGACTCCTGGTTCGCAATGGCACTGTAGTGAAAGGAGTTAGCTAGCGTTCGCAGAGGGGGTATTATGTACATACTTGTAGTCAACGGCATCCGCGCCAATGTCTATGTCTAGGTCTACCACTCTCGCGAGCTTTGACTGCTTGTCATACGGCACGTCTGCAGGGCAAAATCCATGTCAGCGCTTGCCCGCAGCGGATCGAGCAGAAGAATGCAGGCGTGACGTACCGCCCTCAATCCAATTCCTGAAGCACACGCCGACCTCGCCCTCGCTATGCGCCGTAATAGCAAGTCTAGTCTCCCCGACGATACCGCGCTTGTGGAGGTACACGTTCTTCTTCGGGCTCGAGTCGACGATCTCGATGTCGGTGCGCTGGTTCTCGCCCGGGCCGACGTTCGCGGTGACGATGACGAGGGAGTTGGGGTGCGCGGCGTTCCAGATGCACTTGGGGGCGGGGTAGCGGAAGCCCTGGAGGCTGAATTTGATGGCGTGCGCTGGGGCGGGGGCGAGGAGGAGGAGGGAGAGGAGGGAGAGGAAGGTGGGTATTAGTGAGGGGAGCATGGTGTTCGGTAGGTGGAGGGGGAGAGGGTCGGGGTGACGGGCGTGGACGTCGTATGTGATGAGGATCGAAGTGCCCGAGAGAGAGGTCGTGAGGACGTCGACGTCGTTCGTTGGGTGGTCGTTGGCGGTGAGAAAGAGTATTTTATGTCTGCAACGTGGAACCAATTCAAACAGACGCGCGATCACGCTCGGCGTTCAGTTCATTTCTTCATTTCTACCTCCATCTACCACCTCTCTCGAGCTCAAATATTATACCCTTGCATATCTTTTTGAATCCTCCGAAGTAAATTTCTGGAGCTAAACAACGGATCTGTCATCCTGAGCTTTCCACCGGCCCGTTCTACTGACCTCCTGACCCGCACTCACGAAGAAGCTATGAAATAACACTATTACTACCAGCGAACCCGCCTTTCCCCACAGATATCTCCCATGTCGTCCCTCAAGCCAAGTCTCATAACCAACATCGAGGTGCGAATCCTCCTTTTCACACCGTCGACCAATGCTCACCGCCTTTCTCCGATAGGTCTTCCGCGTCCCTCCACGCTGGCTATTCGTGCGCGTCGAGACGTCCGACGGCCTCGTCGGCTGGGGCGAAGGTACGCTCGAAGGCCACACCGAAGCCGTCGAAGGCGCCTTCCACGACCTGCGCACGCGCTTCGTCGGTTCCGACGCCGACAACATCCAGTACATCTGGCAAAGGGCGTATAGAGGAAGGTTCTATCGTGGCGGTCCTGTTCTCATGGTACCTATTTCCTCTGATTCCAATCCATGGTATATTGCTGACTCGCAGCAGAGCGCGCTCTCGGGGCTGGACATCGCACTATGGGACATCAAGGGCAAGAAGCTCGGCGTGCCCGTGTGGCAGCTTCTCGGCGGCAAAGTACGCGACCGCATCCGGGTGTATGGCTGGATTGGGGGCGATCGCCCCTTCGACGTGGTTGCGGCAGCCGAAGCGAGGAAAATGCAAGGTTTCACGGCGGTGAAGATGAATGGCACGGGTATGTTGGATCACCTTAGGGCCGTGCTTGCTCCCTCATCCTGTTGTTATACTACCAGTGGCGGTCGCATGGATCGACTCCCCGAGCGTCCTCGCCGAGTCAGTTGAGCGCGTGCAGCAGGTCCGCGCGCTAGGGCTCGACGTTGGTGTCGACTTCCACGGGAGACTACACAAAGGCATGGCGAAGCAGCTCGCGAGGCTCCTGGAGCCGCATCAGCCTCTCTTCATAGAAGGTGTGCACTTAGTCTTCTATCTACTCCCTTCAGCCTCTGAACATACTCTTCACCCTAGAACCTCTCCTCCCCACGCAGCCAGAAGAAATCGCGGACCTCGCGCGCGCCGTGTCAACTCCCATCGCCCTGGGGGAGCGGCTCTATACACGTGCTGACTTCCGCCCTTATTTGGAGAGGCGCGCGATTGATATCGCCCAGCCCGACGTAAGCCTTCCCCAGTCCCAGTCCTGATACTGCTTCAATATCTGTACTCACCCGAAATTGGCAGGTATCGCACTGCGGCGGGATCAGCGAGCTTCACCGCATTGCATCCCTGACGGAGACGTATGATGTTGCGCTGGCGCCGCACTGTCCCTTGGGGCCGATTGCGCTCGCGGCGTGTATGCAGGTGGCGATTTCTGCTCCGAACTGTGCGTTTTCTCTGCGTTCTTATATTCGTGTTTGCCCGTGTGCTAGAGCGTGCTTTTCTGCTTTCCTAGTTGTCATACAGGAAATGAGCTGGGAGGTACGCCGCCAATCTCATTTATATATGAGTGACTCCGTTAATTGCCTACTTTCTTAGATGCACTATAACAAAAGCACCATTCCCGAATGCAGTGCCGACCTACATACATTCATGCTCAACCCGAAGGTGTTCCATGTCGAGAATGGGCACGTCTCTGCGCTGCAAGGTTCGTTGTACGCTCTCTATTTACGATTCTACGTAGTCTCATAGTACGTTTACTTTTCTTGCAGGCGTTGGATTAGGAATCGAGATCAACGAGCAACTAGTGAGAGACATGTCAAAGCAGTATGTGGAGAAATATTCGGCATGGAGGAATCCTATTTGGACAGGCGAAGACGGGAGCTTGAGGGAGTGGTGAATGAAGGAGAATATGGCTACTTCCCACTCTCAGGCTTATGATACCCTTCATCCCCCACCGCCACTTCCTCATTCTCCAACTCAACACCCAAAGCAGCATGATAGCTCCACGGTATCAGGGGATCCACTTTCCTTGTGCATATCTCAAATACCATCTCTTGAACACCATGTCCCATCTGCACGCGCACTTGGAGCCCGTCTTCGGTCTTCTGGAACTTGGGGGCGCAACTCGAGCTTGGCGCGCACGTGTAACTGGAAGCTATCGGGCAACATATACTCACGCTCAGGCCCTATTCGACGGATGATGCATGTTACGGTGTTTGGATCAGGTTCAGGCCAATATAGAAAGACTTTATGGAAGAATAAATTCGAGATTGGTTTTTCCCCTTCCGTCTCATCAGATGCGCGCGACCTCCCAGGAGATGTGAGCCACGCTACGGATGACGCTCAGAAGGTGCGAATCCCAGCATGTGGCTTTGCCCCACTGTCGGGAGTAGGGGTTGCGTTCCTGGCAGGTGTGGATTTACTCTTGTATATTGTCCGAGTCTAAGTACGCGGGGCGGGGAGAAATATCAATTCCATTCTCGGGAGAATACCTGCCTGGAATTTCAGGCCATCGCTCCTGATTTCTAAAGGACAGTGTCATTAAAAGCGGTGACGTAGAGTTTGTCTGTAATGTGCTCACGCATCTTCATCTCTTTTGCGAACTCCTGTGCTTCATCAGTCGGTGGCCCCTTCGTCAGACCCATTCTCCGTAGCAGCCGCTTGGTCGTATTCCTTCGCTCTTTTCCTTAGCGCTCTCTTTCATTGCACTCGAGGCACTCCCTGCGCTCAGGACATTCACTCCTTGGCCGACGACTTGTAATTTCCGGGTTTCGCATGGCCCACCAATGTCTTCCCCTCATACGGGGCCGATATATAGACTTGATATTGACGCAGTGAAAGGAAATACTCGGGATGTCATCCACGACTCGCGTCGATGATGAGCCGGTGGAGTTGGACTTTCAGGCTGGTTTCATCGCGGTCTGATGGCCCAGGCTGGAATGTATACTCAGCTTCATTTTTTCCATTAGATAATACACTAAACTTACCTCAAAAGACAGGCTCCCGTCTACTACTGAAACAGCCTGGTGGCTGGAATATACTCATTCATGTTGTGTAGTCGGAAAGAAGTTTCGACACGAAAACATAAATCAAGTTTATGGTACTTGTCGTCAGGATATTCGCCGGGTCACTCCCTTTGGCAATTCTGAATCAGATGTTGGCGATGTGCCGGTTGAGGAGCAGTTCGATACTATTTCTCTTTGCAGTGTAAATTAGAGTTTTACATAAATACATGGTCGAATGTGAGAGGTTATATAGTAGAAGAATTAGTAGACCGAGACACGGTTCGAATAACCAGTACCTGGGAGAGTGAAGGATGAGAATAACATTTGCTTACGTAACTCCTGTTCGTCACTCTGGAAATTGATCGGACGTCCTCTTTTCCCCTTGAGCCCACTGTACAAACGCATACCCCATATTCTCATTGCCAATGGCAGATGCTGGTGAGGCCAGAATGCATGTTATGGTATCCCTCCGCCCTGCTCACCATGCCCGTTTTGCTTACCTCCCCTAGGCTTCTTCAAAGGCACCTCTGCCGACCAGGACAGGCGCTTCTCCGACAAGGAGGTCAAGCTCCTCAAGTCGATGAAGTTTCCCCCAGAATTCGATAAAAAGGTGCGTTGAGTTACTGGCTGATGCGCTGTTCGTTTTTTTGTTTGGGAGAAGGCTGATAGGTGTATGGAAGGTCGACATGCGGAAAGTCAACCTCACTGTCATCCGCCCGTGGGCGGCGAAAAAGATCGTGGAGCTCGTGGGATTCGAGGATGAGGTCCTTGTAGAATATGCCATGGGCCTACTGGAGGACCAGTCCCAGCCAGTAAGTATCTTCAGGCTTATCTTCTCACAAACTCTTTCTAACCTAAGTGCTACGTTACGCACAGACTCCCGACCCTAAGAAAATGCAAATCGCGCTAACCGGCTTCCTCACAAAAGACACCCCTGTCTTCATGTCGGCCCTATGGAAGCTCCTCCTCGAGGCACAAGAAGAGGTCTCCGGCGTCCCGCGCACGTTTGTCGAGCAGAAGAAGGAGGAGCTGCGGCGGAATCGCGAGACGGACTCGCGGGTTATTGATGAGCGGGACCGACGCCAGGGGCTGCGGTTGGATGAGATGCGGGATGGGGACCGCGGGAGGGGTTTCGGAGGAAGAGGTAGAGGAGGAAGGGGGCGTGGTGGGAGAGGACGAGGCGGGTTTGACGATGACAGGGGGGGGAGGGGGCGTGATGGCGGATGGGGGGGCAGAGGAGGTGCGCCGGGAGGGCCTGCTGGCGTATGTGCATTTTCTTACATCTCGCTAGCGCGCTTTATCTCACTTCCCTTTCTCCATCTAGCCTCCCCGCCGTCGCATCTCCCGCTCTCCCCCACCGCGGCGGCGCTCCCGCTCCATGAGCTCCCCGCGTGGCTCCCGCTCCTCTCCCCCAATGCGGCGGTATCGCTCCCCACCCCGCCGGCGTTCTCCCTCGCGCTCCATTCACAGCTCGCGCTCGCCCCCTCCCCGCCGGCGCTCCCCGCCCCCGCGCCGCTCTCCACCCCCGCGGCGCCCCTCGTCCCGCCGTTCTCCATCTCGCACCCCCTCCCGCAGCCCCGTCACCCGACGTCGCCCGCGCTCCCCCTCCATCACACCCCCGCCGCGCGAGCGCCGGGCTCGAGACGCCCCGAGAGACAGCCGCAGCCCCCCAGCGCGCCGCCGTCGCCTCTCGCCCTCCACCCGGTCGACATCCATGACGCCCGCAGGAGACCGCTCGCGCTCGCGCTCACCCCCACCTCGCGGTGCGGGAGGCGCGTACGGGCGGAGACGCAGCGTGAGCCCCGCCCCCCCGCGGAGGCGCAGCGCCAGCCCGCGCAGACGTAGACGAAGCCCATCCATGTCGCGCTCGCGATCCCCCGGCTCCCCACCCCAACGGAGGCGAAGCCCCAGCCGCGAGCGCCGAGGGGGCGGGAAGAACGCCAACGCAAGACGGTACAGCCCCAGCCGAAGCCGGAGCATGAGCCGGAGCCGCTCGCCCCCGCCGCATCTTCCTTCCTCTTCTTCGCGGCGGAACAAGGACAGGATGGACGTGGACCAGGACGACGGGGGAGAGTTGCGGATCAAAGGGCAGGCAGAACTGGAACGCAGGAAAAGTAAGTGGGACTCGAGTGTGCGGGATGGTGATGTGGGCTGTTTGGCTTTGGCGTTCGGATTTGTTTTGCTGACTCCTGTGTTTTTGTTTCGTAGGGTCCGAGCGGTAGCAAAGATTTGGAGCGGAGGGAGAACGAGCTGAAGGAGAAGGCGCTGCGGAATAAGGTCGTGAAGACGCGCAAAGGGACCAGCTGATGTGCGCGTTTGGCCTTGCTCGAGAACTGAACGGGTGGCAAGTGATCCGTTGCTTTCCTTTGCCTTTCTTTGATTCTACACATACACGGGTGCTTAGTTTTTTTCTTTTTTCTTTTACATATAGCTTTTCGCCCCAAAAAACACACAAAAAAGCTTCTCTAGTCACCGTTATTGCTGTTCTTTGCCAAGTATTGCTTTTGTGGTTCCCTGGATCTGGCTGTTGCTGCTAAGTTGTTAGTTATTCCGTTGTGTATGCGTGGTCCTGATTTAAACCAGCATTGTCAAATTCCATGTGCTACAACGTGTCGCAATATGGATTGGGCTGAGAAGACTGCTGTTCAAGAAACAAGCCCCTTGGGGAATAGCTTTGGCCGCCTAGCTGCCCATGGAAGTAAGTTCCTCCCGCGCCCCATATGATAATTCCTTTTCTTCTACGTAAATGTCAATGGCACGGTGCATGGTGAATTACACACGTTAAGAACCATGATAGTCACTATCGACATGCCAGACAGGTTTTAAGACAGATTTTAAGCTTGTGCTACACCGAGTTTTCTATCAGACGATAGTGTGAGCGACAGCGAAGTGGTCTAAAAGTAGCGGGTCTATTTTTAGTTTGCATCCGGATGTCAGCGAAGATAACTATGTACGGGATATTGCCGTGGCCCACTATCCTCACGGATCTACTTACAGGTCATACGAGCTCTCTTAGCTTCACTGTTGCGTCCAAGAAATATGTTTGCTTAAGTCAAATGCAATACTTTGTACCGGCGCAAGAATAAAGTGATGTCATGCTTACTTACCTAAGGGCCACTGGAACGTACTGTGAGATCGGAGCCAGGTACCAAACTTATTACTGTAACAGTTAACAGAAGATCTCTCCCCTTCGATGCCTTTCATCTCTCTCCTCCCACCACCACCAGTCACTCCGCTATGGCCCTCGGCGGTGGCAAAATGTCCTCCTCCTCCTCCTCATTCGTAATGAATGCAACGGGCGTCATGCCTATGGCTACGGCGACCTCCGGCTCGAATAGTAGCGACAACGGCGGGCTCGGAATGGCGCGTGGGGCCAACTACTTTTTTGGCTTCCTCATTACCTTCGTCGTGCTCCTCTTGTTCTTTGTGGGGTGTGGGGTTGGATCGAGGCGGCGGTATGCGGCGCGACGCGCGGCGATGCAGGAGGTGGATGGATCTGTGGTGAAACCCCCGAGGCCGATGTTCTTTGAACACCCGCTGAAGAAGGACGGCGTGCGGTGGGCGGATATGATGGTCAGTTGTCACTGGGCCTTGGGTATTGTTGGCTAGAGGAACTCATGTGTTGATCTTCATTTCAAGCCGCTCGCGGCTGTATTCTTACCGAAGGCAAAGACGCAGCCACCAGCTGATGAGTCGGAACCACCGTCTCATTTCCACCCCACCCACTTCCGGCTACACCTCCCTTCCTTATCACTTCGCTCGTGGCTGCTGGGGCCTGGGCATAAAATAGCGCAGGAGAACGAGAAGGACGCCGAATTTGACCCCGCAGAGGAGATCACCGTCGCGTTCTTGATCGCCATGCCCGCGCCGCACGGCCGACCCCCGGACCTAGTGCATCCATGCCTGGAGGAGTACCAGATCGGAGTCACCCACGTGCAGTGGGATTATGAGGAGATAAAAAGCTGAGTTCTGGGTCGTTGTGTATGTACTAGTGATTGAAGGTGTCGTTATATTCTTATTTCTTGCACATGTACACTAATTGCATTCACATTATGATGGAGGTGGTATTTATATGGAGGTTATTCAGGCCTTTGGTCTCGAGGATTACTGGTGGTTTCGATAGCTAGATATCCCGTTCATGTGTACGAACGTATATCACAGTTTTATGCCCCATGGATGACCAACTTATCGCGCCGACATATAAATATCAGTTAGCACCTACCGTGTTATCGGCGACGGCTGGGGCAAGATGCGCGCAAAGCGGCATCCACTTAGATTCCGGCACCCTCCGACCCGGGTTCACTCAACAGTCATTGTCAAACGTCGCGTCTATTGGGATGGCAAACAACCGACAGTCTACTTCTTCTGCTCGCCCTCATCGCCACCGCGTTGTATGAGTCCCAGCCCAACGATGGCGCCTCCCGCGAGGATGTCGGCGGTTTTGCGAGTCTCCTTGGTGTTTGCCTCGGCTTGGCGGATGAACTCGTCTTGGACGACTTTTGCTCGCGCAACCTAAAGGTTGATAGATCGCACAGTATGTCAAGCACGCGGGTAAACGAGCCAAGAAGAAATGGGAGGGCAGAATAGTCAGTTTGGTGTAACCGCGCGGCAGGACAGCTGACGCACCTCTTTAGGATGGTGGAGGCACTCCAGGTAATCGTTCGACTGCGGTCGACATTCGGCTGGATTATCTGTCTGCGCGTAGCACTACAGCGCACATTTAGGTTCAGTTATTTCAACTCAAATCAAGATGCTCACTTTCGAAAATTCCTGCCAGTAAGTGAAGCACCGCGAACGTCCTAAGAGAAACAGGTTGGTCGGCGACAACGTTTATGAGACGCGAGGAACTCGGAGTCGAAACATACCACCAGTATAACCAAATCCTGACTGCAAATCAATAAGTTATTAGCGGCGAAAATACTAGGATTAGGAGAACGACATACCATTGTCTGTTCACGAGAAAGGTTGGATTCGGGGATTCCAGGTCAGCGTGACGTGACGGGGGAGAATGTGACTGTGATGCACGTCATGCGCTTGGAGGCTGGCCGCGTTGAGCACACCGCTCCTGGACTCCTATTTTACATATCCCTGTTTCAATTTATTGTCTACTTCGCACATACCCAGGATCTTTCCATATCCTAGTTACCAGCTCTATAATGGCAGAAGCAGCAGAGCAGGCGTTCGCAAAGACTTTTCTGAACACGTTATCTACACAGCCCATCACGTACGGCGACGACTATCAGCAGCCGCTACAGAACTCCCTCAGGAAAATTCCTGTCCTCCCGGTCTGTCTGTTCTCCCTGCGATGTACTTAAAGACCTCGCTGATGTCGCTGGCTGGCTGCACCCTTGTAGATTCCCGTCCCACCACCTCCTGTGCGCAAGCAGCCTGAGGCATCGACCTCGTCGTCCGGTACGTCGTGGCTTCTACAAATAAGAACCGAACCCCTGCTGACACGACCACACGCACCCCTACCCCCACAGCCTCAATATCGCTTGTATTCAAATCCTCCAAGCCCCCAAAATCATATACCATCGCTGTCCAACCGACCGATTCGATCGCAGCTATAAAGGCTCAGCTCGCAGCGGAGCCGACTGCACCCCCTGCCGACGCACAGCGCCTCCTGTTGAAAGGCAAAGCTCTTGCTGACGGGAAGCTTCTCAAAGAGTACAGCGTGCAGGACGGCGATACCGTCAACTTGATGACCAAGCCTGGATTTGAGTGGGACCCTACCAAAGCCAGCACCGCACCCCCGCTCGCAGTTTCGAACTCTGACATCAAGTCCCCATCGCCGATGTCGCTCTCACCCAGCCCTGGTTCGCAGCCGAAGCCGGCATCGCACAAGAAACATCAACGCATCCCGTCCGTCGTACTCTCTCCCTCCCCCAGCGAGGGATCGCCAGGAATTACGGAGAAGGATATCACGTTGACGCTCGACACAGCGACCATCTCCAGCCCGACGTTGCAGCCCGACACGTTGTCCACGTACCACACTACAGTGGCGGACCCGGGATTCTGGGATCGCCTGAACACGTTCTTGAAGTACGTCTTTAGACTTGTTCTGCGCGTTCGTGTGCTGATGAGTTGATCCGTTGTGCAGATCCGAGTTTTTAACGGAGTCCGACGCCCTCCAAGCGTTCGAGGACTTCCTGTGTGCAAGCAAGGGCTCGCTGACCGCCAGTGAAATTGCGAAGATTCGCGATCATGTGGGCGTTATGGGCATGGCGGGAACCTAGGCTGGAGGAGAGACGTGCGAGGATAGCAAGCAGTCGTTGAATATGAAGCAGCTGTACATTTTTCTTCCCCTTCGTATCTTGGACTTGGGCCCTAAAACGCTGCAATTGATGCAATTTGAATTTGAATACGACGACAAGCCTGTAGTAGCACTGAACAGAGGTTAGTGTATCAGTTTCCTCATGGTCACCACCACACATGATGTGTTCTAACCCTGAGCATGGAGTGATGCCGTCCTGAAACCATTGCGCTCCATCGTGACGCGCGTCGCCCAGCACGATAAGGACGCGTGGCGATATGAGATGACTTGTGTGGGTATCACCAAGGCCATACAGTTGACTGTTGGTCTAGACCGTCCGGCGTCTTCACTTAGCTTGCAAGAGGCTTAGGAATACACAAGCACAAACATAGTCTAGATCTCGACCGATTCCTTCCAGTGCTCTTGTCCTCCTTGACAGCCGGACGCTTTTGTACTGTCAAAGAAGCATAAGAGTGCACAAAAAAGCGAACTTCTCGAACGTTCTCAGTGGTATTAGCCCTTAAAGACCTCCGGATTGCTGCTCGCCTATGACTCTCTACGACCCCTCTCTTGGGTCCAGCCTATAAACTACAACCCCTATGTTTTACTGCGCTTTTGCTGAACGGCTATCGACGCTCTGAACACCATGCGGTGGATATTAGACTATTTTCAATCCTCAAGTTCTGCCCGAATAAATCACAGGCTCTTTCAAACGGCCTTCTTGCGCGTTGGCGGCTTGAGGCCATTTTTCCGATGGCCAAAGATTCTGGCGGGATAAGCACCTATGAGCTCATTTGTGTCGACCGATCAACTTCGCTTGGAGACTCCTGCTGCATAGACCTTCTAACTCCCGAGCTCTAATAATATGTAAGCAATAATCGAATTCCTCCGGACTCTGGCTTTGCAATTTGACGGAGATTTGGAGTCTGGACTTTGGGGCTTGGTGAGGACTCATTTCGGTGGCTCCAGAACATATCCTATCGCACTACATGTGAGGGAGATCCTGGGGGGATCTCGGAAACCATTATCATTTTCAGTGGTGTTTTCGATTCACTTACCAACACCATCACCCTGTTAGAAGAGGATCGAACGCTAGCCTATTCTTGTTATCGCCGTTCTCTACTGCCTCGGTCCGACCTAGCTAACGTGTATTTCTCCGAAGGAGGACGGGGAAAATAATCAAGGTCTTTTCAATATTTAAATCGCGTAACCTTTCCGGCGGGAAGCTTCACTTCTCTGTCACCGTTTAACTGGGACGGGACCTGACGGCGTTTTGTGCTTGGTAGTAAATTACCATGCTTCTTCTGCGGCTAGCCGGTCATCGTGAGATCTCGTGAACAGGGGATATCGTCTGGGTAGGCTGACCTTGGTCCCTTTTGGGTGACAGGTCCATACGAGACCATGGGTGACCATGCCTACTACTCCCCTTGCACCCGTGTTATAATCCTGGCGACTACACTATGCTCCTACAGCGCTCCGAATTTCCCGCATCTATAATCGACATTCTATATACAATGACAGACCGTGACTAGGACGTCGTAAGCTTGATGGAGGCCTTCGATTTCGTAAGTTGTAACTTATCGGTAAGTATCTGACACCCACCTACTTGATCTATTCAACTGCCTTCGCATACCGTTATCTTTCGCGATCATCAAATTCTGCTCGAACTTTGATGCTCGTACATCTGCTTTCTTCGCGCTCCTATGAAACGGATGATGTATGGGTGCTGCATATTGTTTACGGTTGGCTCATAATTACCTGTACTTGCTAATAATCGCGACAAAAATGTATTCTCTGTATATTCAAGAGGTAGAGATCAGTGTGCTCCACACACACACCGACGTCTGCAGTGTACACTCGTTTACGCTAGTCTCTAACAGTCTCCATTCAATCCAGATGAGCGGCATAGACCACATGGTATAAAAATAAATACAGCCCGCCAAGCCTAATAGTCGCGATCGGTTAACCATCCTTCTCGATCATCCCACGCTGCTCTGCTCTCAATTCTTTCCTGTCAAGCCATTTTAGCATTCACCGCTCAACTGCTAATATCCGCGCTCGTCTGTGCCCCAAAAGTATAGCTGGCTCGCGTCGAAATTATCGTAATGTTCCTTCACTTTCAACAATTTTACCTCTTATCTCAGTCATTTAATCGACGTAACAAGCGGGAGGCTCTTCTATTGCTCCAATGTGTCGCCATCGTCTAACATAATTTGCGGACATGCGGCTCCTTTAGCGACCAAGTGATCTATCAAAGTCGACATTAACTCGGACCCCACGCGGACCCAAGGATCCTATGGTGATAGTTCCTGTCCATATGGGCGAGGAGAACCAATCCAGATGGACCATGCCCAATTATCCATGGACGGCCTATTGAAACCCGCAACGGAAGGTGCTGTTTAGATCATCCGTGCATATGGGTACCCCACATATACGATAGGAATGTATTATAAGGGGGCTGATATGTAGCTCTATCTCCCTCTGTTGCATTCCCACCTAAACGGTAGAAGTTTTTCACCCAGCGAGGTTCCCCAGCTGGTTCGAATATTCGACCACGATGAGCACAGCTCTCGAAACTATTCCCTCTATTCGCAGAGAGCCGAGCGCAAGCTCGGCTGACTACCCCCGGGAGAAGGTCAGCGAGTCAGAGGAAAGCCAGGAGGTGGTGGTGGAGACGTATGATGACCACGATGTGTACGTTCCTTTTCATCCTCCTAGTAGAAGCTCATCGTTAACGCACTCCCAGCACGAAGCCCTTTCCTATCGATCCTGATGAGATCGAAGAGACCCATCAACTCACATTCCGGTAATTTAATAAGCCGTCTACCCCTCGTATTTCTGCTCACATTTTCCCAGTGCTGTCTTCGTAGGGTGTGCTCTTGGTGCTGTTGGTAAGTCGACTCTCTCGTTCCCTCTAGATATTTCTAGAGACTAAGCTATTTTTATTTCTCAGTCGGTGCTTCAAACATCTATCTTGGTCTCAAGACTGGCTTCACTTTCGGCCCCCAGCTCTTCGGTGTAAGTTCGATCTTCTGTTATCCTCGGTTATATTTAAACACCACGTTCCTTTCAGGCTATTTTCGGTTTCGCCATCTTGAAGCCCTTAGCAAAGGCCCTTCCCGAGTCTGGTCTCCTGGGTCGCTGGTTTGGAGGTCCTTTTGGACCGAAGGAGAATTGTACCGTTCAGAGCGCTGCTACTGGTAAGTGCTGTGGCAAACACTCTTATAACAGAAGCACTTACTCTCTTGATAGCCTCTGGAGGTTTGGGTGTCCTCTTCGTCAGCGCCATCCCCGCCATATACCGCCTTAACCTTCTGTCTCCCCTGCCCCAGCAAGACATTGGCAAGCTCATCGCGCTTACCTCTTGCGCGGGCTTCTTCGGTGTCTTCTTCGTTATTCCTCTGCGCAAGTATTACATCGTGCACCAGAAGTTGACTTTCCCCACCCCGGCAGCTACTGTAAGCATCTTTCTTCCCATTGCATGAGAAGCATTCTCTGACTTAGTACAGGCCTATACTATCCGCTCGCTTCACAATGGTAAAACTGGAGCTATTGCTGCCAAAAAGAAGTCTCTGTGCCTCCTGTACTCGTTCATTGTTACCTTCATCTACAAGGTCATGACTGGATATGCACCTGGTGTCGTAAGTGATTGTCTGTAAATGATGTGACGTTCTATCCTAACCATTATTTCACGCTCTAGCTCTACGATTGGCACATCGGTTGGACTCTGTACCGTATTGGCTTCACCAGCATCATTTCTCTTGAGAACTATGGCTGGATTATTGAATGTGAGCTCTATCATTGCCTCATTTCTCTCATCGACTTAACCTCCCATAGTCACCCCTGCTTTCTTCGGTGCTGGTATGCTCAGCGGTATCAACGCCAGCTGGAGTTTCTGTGAGTTCTGCCAGGGACTTTTATCGAGTTGTTTCACTCAGACCATTTTGCAGTCGGTGGATCCATTTTGGCTTGGGGAATCAGTAAGTCACCCTCCTGAATTTAATGTAGGAAATTTAATTGACCATTCATGCGCAGTCGCCCCTTCCCTTGTGAAGAATGGCCTTGCTTTCGGAAGCCCTGCTAGCGACGATTTCCCCCTCATCTCTTACGTTGGCCTGTCCTTCAAAGACCCTGACAAGTATTCAACTGCACCTTCACCCCGTTACTGGCTTCTCTGGCCCGGTGTCATGATCATGTTGCTGTACTCTTTCGCCGACGTCGTTCTCAGCATGGGCCCTCTTTTCCTTGGTGAGTATTTATATTTGATCGACAAAGTACCTAAAACCTTAAATGTGAATTACCCTAGCTATAAAGGGTGCTAACTTGAATCCCAGATCTTGGTTAACTGCCAAGACCGAGATCCACCCTGATGACGAGGATCAGGTAGGCTAACCTGCACAAAACACATATTATTCAGTCCCTGACATGTTCTGTAGACGCCCCTTGAGGACCGTATCCCTACCTCGTGGTGGACGATCGGCTTGTTCCTTAGCACTGTCATGTCCTGCGCCATTCTCGCCACTCAGTTCAACATGAACGTCGGAGAGGCCATTCTTGCTCTCGTCCTCGGTTTCGTCTTCTCCTTCATCGGTGTCCAGTCCTCTGGCCACACTGACGTTAACCCCGTCTCCACTGTCGCCAAGGCATCTCAGCTCATTTTTGGAGGTATCGCGAAGGGCACTGGCCTTCCTACCAACGCTGCCCGCACCTTCAACTTGTCTGCAGGTGTCGTCGCTGCTGGTTCCGCAGCTCAGGCTTCCGACATGACTGGTGACCTGAAGACCGGTTACCTACTCCGCGCCAAGCCCAGAAATCAGTTCATCGCTCAACTGTGTGGTTCCGTTGTTGCAGTGTTCCTGACTACGGGTCTCTTCATCTTGTTCACAAAAGCTTCTCCTTGTATTATGTGAGTGATCATCATTAACTGCTATCTTTGATACTAAAGAAAGCCTTCCATGATCCAGTAATCCCCCTGCGTCCGGTGAATGTACATACAGTGCCCCCTCTGTCTCCGCATGGGCTGCCGTCGCTATTGCCGTCTCATCCCCTAAACTCCGTTAGTTCAATGGTTTCAATAGGGTACCAAAGTTCTAATGACGGTTCCTTGTAGCCATCCCTGCCTCCTCCGGTTACACTGCTATTGCCCTTGGTATATTCAGTGTCCTCTCCCTCGTCGTTAAGGTTTGACAGCATCTTTCATGATATCATTCTGGCGACTAATATATTTCCTTCAGCACTTCTGGATCCCCAAGAAGTACTGGCAATACGTGCCTAACTGGGTATGTACTATTCCATTGCGAACATCAAGATGCTTTGCTAATACATGGTCTATGATAGAACGCTGTTGGACTAGCCTTCGTCGTTCCCCAAGTCTACTACTCCATTGCCATGGCTGTTGGATCGGTATTCAACTATATCTGGCTCAAGCGCAACCCTGCATCCTTCGATATGTATATGTTTGCCCTTTCTGTGCGTCGTCTTCTGTCTTTATCATTCGTTGTGCTGTAACCCTTATTTTCCCAGGCTGGTCTGCTGGCTGGTGAAGGTCTCGGAGGTGTATTCCAGGCTCTCTTGGCCATTATTGGTGTCGACGGTGGCAGTAAGTCTCCTCTTTTTATCCCATGTCAATGCAGCATCTGAGTTGACCTTATCAATCTTCAGAATATGGCACTGCTATCGGCTGCCCTGGAATGGAGTACTGTGGTTGATTAGTTCTCTACTCTCTAAGGGTTTCAGGCGATATTTTCAGCGGAATTGTCTATATAAAGCATATAATTTTAGATCTCTTCTCTTGATTCGCATCCGGCTTAAGAAAAATCCACATTCATTTGCACCTAGACCTTTCGTGCTGGTAAGTTAGTTAATCGTTCCTCGATTCTCATGGGAAGTCAGCACTTTAGTACTTATCTATACATACTGCATGTCCTAGGCACAAGCTGTCTTCGTGGGTGATATGAAGGAATCCATACGGTCATAGCCGTCTCATTCTTATACTTCGGAGGGCGATCCTCCTTCCTGGAACTTTAAATCGAAGCCAGGGTAGGTATGCTCAAGTTAAATAAATCGGGGGATAAAAATTATAGAAAGTTAGCTTATAGCGTGGCCCTAACGTAGCCCAACCACGGTGCGTTCAATTCTCAGAACTCTCGATGAGCACGGAATTGTCGTCGGACTATTCCACCGAACGCGTACCTGGGTCATTGTAATATATTCCGCGGGATCCATGCTGGGACCCTTGCTACGTAGTGTGAATGTCCAGGCTCCAGAGACGCTGGCTAGACGGTGGGAACCCTTGCCTGCCAAAATGCAGTTTATCACCGAGCTGCTTATAACTCACCTGTCAAGCGATCCATCGAAGCCGGTCAGGACACCCTAGGCTAGAGCATAAAAGGAACTGCTGCTTATCAGATCCTTGCAGGATGGGCGTCGGATACTTACCAGCAGTGTTTGAACCTGTGCTTTATGCGAGCTGCTCGAGCCTGCATGCTTAAGACAGAGATTCTCGTGTGTACAATAATCGACATACACATACACGAAGCGCAGATCGCTTTGGAGAGGCAGTGTAGCTCATCCTTACCGTCGCACGATAAGAGGTATCCAGGCCTACGAACCCCGAAGCCCTATGCCATCCATACCCTTGATATCAGTCAGTGCAAGTCTTCTTCAGGTTTGGATAGAGACCCTAGCGAACACAAGGGATGAAGCCCTTCCCGGCGGCTGAATCCCGTCGGGAATTGCGGTTATACGATGATGGTCCTGCAGAAAGAGCTGTTGGCCGCCGGGTGCCACGGTTGATATCAGGGATATCGCTGCGGTTATACGATGATGGTCCTGCAGAACAAGTGGACCGCCGGATGCCACGGTCGATATCAGGGATATACAACCATCCCTTCGTAAACGTGGGGGGGCCGAGGCGTGACGTGCCGTACATACATCGCTGATCAACACGGTGCACAAGAACCATGATAACAGTTGAGTAGGAATCATGATAACGGCGGGATAAGGGATATTATTATCATTTACGAACATCGCAGGTTTGACCGATCACCACGTCTTTGGTCTTACAGGAAGACAATGGTTCAGCTCTATTCAGCCGCGCTACTCGAGGTCGCGGAGCTCCAGGCATGCAGCCTTTGGTTTCTCGAAGGAAATCCTACAAGGTTTTCCTTCCACGAGGACTAAAAAAGCCATGGAGTCCAGCGAATCGTTTGCTCTATACATGGAGAAAAAGGAAAAGCGAAAAGCCCCGTGCTTCATTCGAGCCAATGCCAAGTATGTCATTAGAAGAAAGGAGTTCATAGATGCGACCGACGCGATGGGTGCGGGTTCTTGGAGCGATCGCCTACCTGGATTGAGATGCAGCGAGGGGAAAAGAGGCTCAAATCCAGTATGTCAATTTGAACATCCGGAGTATTACAGCGGTAGATGAATATGCTTACGAACGAATAGATGTGCGCTATACGACATCTAAAGCACGCTTTATTTGCGGAACCAGAGAAGAGGTGCATGGTGGGCCAATGGAGAACCAGGTTGTCGAAGTAAAGATGACAGCGAGGCTTTAAACGGTATAAATCTATGAGATGTGAGTTGCAGCACGCTATGCCAAGTTTTACCTCGGAGTCTTGTGGATACATCCACCGAGAGTGATATTCTGATATGAGATTCTCTCTCGAGATTGATGCACTCCAGGATCTAACAGAGCATTGGAATAGAAAGACATGTCAGTTCCACAGGATAATACGCTACTTAGCTTGCGATTAAACGACTGCAAGCACCGACGACTATGAATGGCTTCTATGTCCAGGCTCCAGAGAACGTCCATTGGAACGGGCTTTTGGTTCGAAATTGAAGATACATCTCGGCGAACATAGAACACGGGAAGAACGTTGCAAAAGCTCGGACACACGTTGCAGAACGCGTAAAACGAGAACTTAGACCGTGTGGCGAGTGCGAGAGGGACGGCCGCCACAGAAAGAACAGAGCCCGATACAGAAGGTACTTTAGTCCCAGTTGTATGGCCATGAGGCCCATGAGTTCGGGAGGATCTTGTAATAGTTTCTGTGCATGCGAAGGTAGAAACTCTAAGTGGAGGGTGGGCTCCAGCGCGACAATACATAGCGGTCGAACGTTGAACGACTCGGTGCTGAGTAGCCCGGACTCAGCGTGAGCCACGCGTTATCGCGTCATCTTGATGACTTCGCGTTTAATTCACGTGACCTCGTCTCACGGCCACGGCCGTCCGCGCCGTCGCGGCTGCAAAGTTGCCTTGTTTAGCGACCATGACATCGTCTACGTTTACGTTCATTCATGTCCAAGACTGTTTGCTGAATATCGACGACAAAGATCTTTGATAGCTTTAAACTTCGACGGCTTTGAAATGTCTTGGAGATTTCGGTGAGTGACATCCTTCGATTGTCATTTTAGTCGTGTTGCTGAGCGAGGTCTTCAAATTTGACTTACTGCAGGGGCTTAGTGAGTGTATATGCTGACATCACCACTTCACGTGCATTACAAGCCAGTCGAGTCCCAGTTCTATTAAACCGTCGTTTCCTACGACTCCCAGCGTCAAATAATCCATCGATCTCTAGCTCCTCTACATCTTATCCATCTCCCAGATACTCTTCTGTGCAACTACGAAACATGTCTTCCACAGCAGAGAAGGACACCACCTTGCAATCGGACATAGCCAAGATGAAGACCGAGCCTGATGGGTCGTTTAAACGTGCAGATGCGAGCTTCCGCAATTTCATCGAAAAGGACGGGAAGTTTGCGCCCGAAGCAAGTGAGAGTTCTGTCAAAACTGCGTAATGCTATTTCCTGACGTTGATGTTTTCAGGTCGTTATCACCTATATGTGTCGTATGCATGCCGTACGTCCCTTGCTGATGCGGCGGCAGTCGATGATACTTATACATATCTCACTCCACAGCATGGGCAACAAGGACGCTGATTGTGAGGAAGTTGAAGGGTCTCGAAGAACTAATCCGTGAGTCTGATCCCCAAGTTCCCTCGACGCCGCCCGCAATGACGATATTTTTCCCCAAGCGGTTACTATTGTCTCTCCCCGAATGGGCGCTCAAGGATGGCCATTTGCTTCAGTGGACGCCTTTCCAGGAGCTGATGCAGACCCTCTGTATCATGCTGAGCACGTCAGAGATTTATATCTTAAGGCCGATCCTGAGTATAGCGGAAGGTATGCCTATTCCCATCATGGCTGCCATATGCCCATCAAGCACCGACGCCTGATTTACCTGCCTAGGTTCACCGTCCCTGTCCTATGGGATAAGAAACTGCAGACTGTTGTCAACAACGAGAGCTCGGAAATAATTCGCATCTTCAATACTGCCTTCAACGAGTTATTACCCGGAGACAAGGCCAGCCTGGACTTCTATCCTAAGGAACTGCGTCCGGAGATTGATTCGATTAATGAATGGGTCTATCCCAGCATCAACAGTATGTCTAATTATGACCCTCCTCTATTTCAGGGCTATGAGATAACAGTGATTTTTCTTGCCTTGCGAAGATGGCGTTTATAGGTCAGGGTTCGCGACTTCTCAGGAAGCGTATGAGAAAGCTGTTAAAGAACTATTTGCTGCTCTTGACAAAGCCGAAAAGATTCTCACTGGGAAAGATTATCTCGTTGGAGACAGACTTACTGAGGCGGACGTTAGGCTGTGGGTCACTATTGTCAGTGTTCCGTTCTATATTCATATTAGCCATTCTGACTTGCTGGTTCTCTACCCAATCAGATACGCTTTGACCCAGTCTATGTGGGTCATTTCAAATGTAACATCCGCACAATCCGTGACGGCTATCCAGCTATCCATCAGTACGTCCATAAGGATCTATAGTGTCATCGAGGCCGCTTGAGCGCTGACATTTTGGGGTTTAGGTGGATGCAAAAGCTATATTGGAACAACATTGCTTTCAAATCTTCCACCGACTTCGAACATATCAAAACGCATTACTATTGGTCTCATCCATCTGTATGTCTCCACTTTATCTGCTCCTTTCGGTTTCCTTCTATGCTGCATGTTTTCCTAACGACCAACGATCATTACAGATCAACCCTACCAGGGTCGTTCCAGTGGGACCCATCCCGAATGTCGTGCCGCTGTGAAAATGTTTCTTTTAGTGAAATGAAGATGACCCGGCTCAATGTTCTTACCTTTGTACAATCGTATCTGATCATGCATTACCATCGTAATCTTTGGAAGAAAAGAAAAAGAAAAAAAAAAAGATCCTTATGTTCAAGTCGGGTCTGCATAAGGATTGAAATTACGTGAAATAATTCCTATCTATAGTGTCTGTGATATGAGCTGAGAACAGAGAATGTCACGAAAAGAAGATATAGAATGTTCCAGATGATGTCCGATTAAACCAACAAAATGTGAGTACCAGAAAGAAAAAGTCCGCGTGCAGATTGTTAGAAAGTCGTTGAATCGTAAAGGACGTAGAGATGCGTAATAGTCTTGTAAATGTGGCATTTATAGGCTCGTTAGAGGATCATGACAGCTCCAAGCATGGAGCACACGACTGCTGACCCAATGGTGGCAAGCAGACGCTCCCAGCCTTCGATCGAAGCTACGCGAGAAGCAGCCGAGTTCGAGCCCGACGCAGTCGCACCAGTAGAAGTCGAAGAGGCACCAGCTGACCGACTGGTACCCGATGTGCTCTGTGTAGACACCGATAAAGAAGATGAGCCGCGCGACGTCGCAGATGAAGCGGGCGACAAAGCAGTGGAAATGCTTACACGCGGAGATGAACCAGACGATGTGGGGGTAGTGGTGGCGATTGATATTGAGGTCCCAGATATAAGGAAGCCGTTGCCGATGGTGCTTAAGGTGGTGCAAGATGAGGAAGATGGACGTGGATGCGCCGCTGGTGTGGCTGGTTCTCCTTGATGGAAAGTCGAGGCCCCGTAGACACCCATTGGCTGAGCAAGAATGAGCGCGCTATCTAAAAATAGACTGGGAAACTGGGAAAGCCAACCTCGCCACTGTCTGCTTTACAACTTTCAAATCCTGGATCGTAATTGGCTGGCATGTTCCATGCACAGCCCATCTCGTCGTAAATATGTTGGCAGAAAGACGGTGCTTGGGGTGCTGGTTTGCATGCTCGAATACAGAACTGAGTGTCAGATATAAAGTTCTAGAAAGGCATAATTCAAGTACTATAAATAAAACAAGTCCTCGACAGACTCTAGAACAGCAATTTCTTACCGTCCACTCGAATATCTGCTCCAATTGGCCAAAGGCGTTGGAGAAAACGAGACCGCCGATTGGATTACCTGTGCGCAGTACAGAGTTTACTTCCTGTTGTAGCATCGTATCTGAGATATGTACACACCATTGCCATCGGCTCCATGAGGATCCAGCTACGGCCAAGGGTGGCAGTGAGCAAATAATATAGATCATAGTAGTGAACACCACACCTCTCCCTGAAAAAAAGATTAGACAAGTCAACCGTCAATCCAAAGATGATGCGATGTCGGTCAAACTCACCCCAGCATCTCCCGCCGGCACGTTTAACAACGTCAGATTTCCGATACCTAGGCAAGATTATGCATACATCCATCAGGATCTGGAATATGGCTGGATTGCTTACCTGTCACCTGCACGAAGTCTGGCGTTTGGACGAAGTGAGCCCCCGTAATAGCACCGTCGGGGATTAGGCGGGCCCCAGTGCCGTTCTGGATGAGTGGACGATGAACCTGAGTTACATCTGCGGAGATCACAGGTAATGGCGAAACTTACCTTTGTGCACCATGCAACTTCAATACGCTAAGAGGATACAGGGTTCAACAGGTATATCAGTTTATCATGATCTGCATGATACGCACCTCGGTATTACCGATGACAGACGCTGCTCCAGGCTGCGGGGGAGCCCATATGCACCAGTCCGTGACCGAGTTGACTGAAATGAGCGGAAAATGCAGTGGAAGAACAGGGTCCAGAGTAGAAAATATATCTTACTGTAGGCATTTTGGCAGTTTGAAGTTTGATTCAAGCCAGTCCCACATTGATTAGTACCGGTTTGCCCCTCCTCTGTCTGCGGAGGGGCATTAGAAGGAAGATATGTAGCACTGTAGGTCTGCGCATTGGCGTAACTAATTAGTAGAACAGTAGGGAATAGGCATAAGAGGGTACTAGCGAGCCGGGGCATGGTAGGCAGGAGGTGGTGGTGGTGGACGTGGCGCAGATATACGTGATATACGTTGTCTATACCCGTTCAACACGCAGAAGGTACATTCCACCATATCTAGTGCCGTGCGAGGGGCTATGTACGAAATGTTCGCGCATTACGCAGAGGACATTTTAGGCCGGACAGATAAGAATAGCGCTGCTCCGGGCAAACCAAGCCGTGTTGCTGAAGCGAACTCCTGTGCTTATATAATTAATTGAAAATAAGGCCAAATACGCCAAAGATATCCACGAACTCTGCAAGCAGCAAGGCTTCGTTGTCGACATCACTGGTAATTATCGCCGATTACACGCCTACCATTCCCGTCACCTACTAACAGGAGAGTTCGCATGTCGGCGGAATGGATCACACCACCGGATAGGACGGTGCCCGAGGAATACTTCATCGCCCTTGATCTTGCAGACGTTTTTCATTGGTTTTTCACTAAGTTCCCTATCCAATCCCTATCACCAGAATTACTTCTCAGCCACCCCGCCCACTTACCCTTTGAATGGCGTATTCGGCTTCCGGAAAGCTTACGTCTACGTCTGAACGCTCTACCCCATTTTCGACTGCCAACGGCGCTGCCTAGGCTTTATTAATGAGTGTTCTAGCGTCTTACTTATCTAAAGTGAAATCATTTAGATTCGCCGCTCGTCTATTTCTCCAAATACATGTCTACCACAATCATGGTTTCAGATAGATTTTCATCAGCATCACTGCCCTGCAGCCATATCCTTCAAGGACAGGAAACGTCGGGCTTCCGATTTGGTGTTTAGCTTTCAAGGCATCGCACGAAACACGCCACGTGTACGAAACGACCATGGTTTTGTAACTTTAGCGTTCGTGGACGTATTTTCCTTGATGAGGAATCTAATCATGAGGAGAACCTTTTTTTCCAGCGCTCCATCCATCAATCCCTTCCCAGGATTCAGGATCCAGATATGATTGAACAATTCTCAAGTTTCCAGCCCATGGAAGCCAAGCATGTGGGCCGAACTTCACGTCCAGCCAAAGCAGCCGGTGCCATCCATCCTAAAGTAGTCGTCCCCAGATCCACTTCATGCACATGTAGCGACTACTGGCCCAGCAAAACTCCTACTCCATCGAGATTATCACCCGGTTCCGTCGTTGTCGCTCTACTAGAGGCGTTTCTCCCATCTGGATCTTTACCTCTACCAGCTTGTCGTGTCTCATGTACAGCTAACGGGTCATCAATGACCGCGAACTGCTGGCGATGTAACCATCCTCACGCAAGATGCGATTTATCGAGATTTTGGTGTTAGCATTTGTTCGTTCCGGTCGCACTCCTGCATCCACTAAATTCTTTATTCTATGCACATGGGGCGGAACATGCTTTCAGCTTAGGGGATGAGGTCACTTGTCCGCCACAACGAGATGATGGCCGGATCTCATTCGTACGGGAACGGGCATTCGATTTTGTCCCTTCCCCATTTACGTTACCTCCGTACCTTTTAGTCGATCGACTCGGCAAACACCTGATCCCTTCTTGCATGCTCACGTATCGCTATTGATTTCTTTATTTTGTCTGCGAATGGAGTCCCGGTACGGTATATAAACGGCTTGCAAGCCATTATGAACTACCATTCCCTTTCAATTTCCAAGCTCGCCCACTATGTCAGGCGTCCTTGATTTCGTCTTCCAGCGACTTGATTTATCCACATTAGCCCTTGTGGTTCCTGCAGCCATCGTCCTCGTCCATCTCATACCGTACCTGCTCGATCCCCATGGCATCCGACTGTATCCTGGCCCTTTCCTCGCAAAATTCTCTGATGCATGGTTAGGTTGGGTCAGCAAGAATGGACATCGCTCTGAGGTCGTCCATAAGATGCATCTGAAGTATGGTACGTCAACGCGAGGTGCGAAGTAAGGCTTCGATCGAGCTAACCATATTCGTGTCTTCGGATCTTGTTTCGCAGGTCCATTCGTTCGCATTGCGCCTAACCATGTTTCTATCGCTGAGCCGGACGCCCTTACTATTGTCTACGCTCACGGTAACGGCGCTCTCAAGTCTGCATTCTACGATGCTTTCGTCTCTATTCGTCGAGGAATCTTCAATACCCGTGATCGAGGCGAACACACGCGTAAACGCAAGATTATCTCACACATCTTCTCTCAGAAGAATGTTGTTGAGTTCGAGCCCCAGATTCGCCATTACGTTGGTCTGTTCCTCAAACAGTGGGACCGCTTATGCGATAGAGCAGTCAAAGGCATGTCGGGAACAGAAGGAGAAGGAGGGTGGAAAGGCAAAGGTGGTCGACTTTGGCTTGATTGTCTGCCCTGTAGGTTCAACTTTCGTTTAGATAACTCGTTATCACTAACAAGTTGAACAGGGGCCAACTATCTCAGTTTTGACATCGTCGGTGATCTTGCCTTCGGAGCCCCCTTTGGGATGATCGAAGCTGCCAAAGATTCTGCTGTGGTCCCGAAGAATCCTCGAGCCGTCATGTATGAGTATGGCTCTAAGGCCGCCGCTGAGGTTATGGAGATCCCTGCTGTGAAGATTTTGAATGGACGGGGCGAATATTCTATGTCCATGGGCGTTCTCCCAGCATGGTGGCGTCCCTTTGTTCGCCAACTTCCCTGGTACAAACGAGGGCAAAAGGACGTCCAGAGCTTGGCAGGTATCGCCATCATGGCAGTAGCTAGAAGGCTGGCAACTCCGACGGATCGTGTTGACTTGTTGAGTAAGCTGAGCGAAGGGCGTGACGGTGATGGAAACCCTCTAGGACGAGAGGAGATAACCGCTGAAGCGTTAACCCTACTTATCGCAGGATCTGACACCACGTCCAAGTATGCCATTGTTTCGTCAGATGTATGTTCTTGTTGATTGATTTGGTCTACAGCTCAACGTGCGCTATCCTGTATCACCTTGCGCGCAACCCACATATTCAGGAAAAGCTTCATAAGGAACTCGACGATCAACTAGGAACGGAAGATGATCCCGTGGTCAATGGTCAACAAGTGAAGCTTCTGCCATACCTCGATGCGTGTATCTGTGAAGGAATGCGTATTCATTCAACATCTTCTCTGGGTCTTCCACGCATTGTCCCTGAAGGCGGCTTGACCGTACTGGG
>JASFDH010000005.1:0-64357 GCA_036937195.1 Nidularia pulvinata | reverse complement strand
GGAAGTCAGGAAAGCATCAGGATTGATTGTGAGCAGTCCAGAGATGGCACACACTGCACTGTATAGGGATATGACAAGTAGTTGAAGAAGCAGTGGTTTCTCTTCTCAATGCATCACAATAGGTGTGTTCTCACAGTCCAGTTTACATCTGCAATGTCAATTACACTCTCTAGATTTGATATGTGGATGGAATTCTAAATAAATCTGTATTTACAATCTCTGTATAAGTTATATTCTATCAGTAAAAATTTGTATTTTTATGTGCTGTAGATGATGCAAAATGGACATGTCAAGCTGCAAAGCTGCTGTTGTGACATCACATGCATTTTGATCTGCTGCCACTCTATCTATAAGCAGTACAGAGGGTTTAAGGTGGTGGGGTGTCTTCAGCAGGCTAGGTTTCTTTGACTCATTATTGACTTTATATTGGGGGTAGCTGCAGTTTATGTAGATGAGTGAGAACAAGAGTGGTCTTCCTGAGTTCAAATTCTAAAGGAAGACCAGAACACAAGCAATTAGAGGGCCAGGGTTGACACACATCTGCCTGATATCACTATGAAAAGATCCCAGAAAAGTATCCACCATCATTGAACTATCTTAGGTGAGAGACCCCAGCAGGCATGTCATGATCTTTGATTGTCAACATGATTGCTGAAGGTTGAGAAGTAAAAAATGGAAGCTAACAAAGACTGATCTAGACATGACAAGGCAGTCAGCAACATAGCATCAATGGAAAAAGAAAGAATGCACCATTTGTGATAAATGAGAAGCCAGCAAAACTATACTTCCCATCATCTCTATGGTCAACTTGCTCTTTGAATCTGAAGTTGAAGAGGCTACCTAAATGACAGAATGTTAGAAACAAGCAGGAATGGAGGAAGAATCCTGGATTGTGGGTGGCTGAGTATAGAGAGCTGTGGGGCAGATTAGCAGGGGAAGAGGACAGGTTGGAGGCACACTGACCAACTTGGGCCAAGATCACTGCTAAAGACAACAAGCTCAGGGGTGCCATGGGTGGACTGCTTAATGCAAGCTGAGGCTGTTCAAAGTTGAAATTAATGCACTCTCTCACCAATCAAGTTATGCTGCAAAAACCCTCAGATGGCCAGTGTTCCTGCCTACCAGCAGGCACCTATCCACCTTGCAAACCTTGTTTCCTGTCTGCCTCTACCTCCATCCAATAGTTCTATTGCTTCCTTGGCCCTGCACTTTCTCCATGGCCTGTCCACAAGTTCTTGCTGCCCAACCTTCTCATGTGCTAGAATCACCAAGATGCAGCCTGAATCTGATAGGAACTAGCATTGGGAAGCCTCCACCCAATGCCTACCAACCATACAGATTTGCACCCACAGTTTTCAGTGGGGCTCTCACGTTTGTGGGTGCTTAAAAATAAAATCCCAAAAAAGAAAAAGGAAAGAAGGGAAAAGAAAGGAATATAAGGCTATCTTACACCTGGAATCTTATGTATTGCACTGGTATATACATTCATTGCACATTTAATTACATTGTAAGTGGTAGAACTCTGGGCAGAAGCTCCACTATGATATTATTCATGTACTACCCAGAGACCAAAGATAGTTAAGGCTTACACTGAACTTGAGTGCCATCCAGAACCATAGCTTCATTCTCATTCAAACTAGCAAAATGAATCATTGTTGCCTTGATATATAGCTTCACTCTCAGAAGAGTAGAATCTGTCAGAAGATGCTCTTCAATATACAGGGATAAATGAGGTGATATATATCAAGTTGGCTCAAATCATACACCTGCCATTTCACAGACAGAAAAACTGAGAATCTAGTTTATAATTTGATTCAGATATGTTACAGCTAGGTATTTGCTCTATTAAATAATTTATTCTGAGAAACATAGAGACAGATCCTGAACTCATTGTGTTGGAGCAGAAAAATACAAGAATGTTTTGTACATGCATGAGACACTATCTATTTTGTTTGTACTTTTAATATGTAATTAAGATGTATTAATTGCATGTAGTTAAAGTTATTTCATAATTTTATGATGCATGAGTGTATTGACATTCAATTTATTGTTTAAAATGGAGAAAATGCACTATGAAATTTACAGCAATGTAAAGTGACTTCTGTTCATGTATTTCTTTTTATATCATAGAGTACAAAACACAACTTTGGAGTAAAATTTAGTTTATAATTTTCAAGTGGCTAGGCATAAAGGTATTCAACCTACTAAGCTGGACCATAAAAAGAGTGAGGTTTGCATAGTGTTAGAATGAGTAGTCTACTTGCCCAGTGCTTCAAATATGATGTGTAGCCCTCATATACAGATATATGGGAAGTTATTTCAAGATTTAATTTTGGCAGCTGTGGACTGCACATAGTGCTTCTATATTCAGGATTCCTGGAGCACCGAAAAATAGATTGAGTATGAAATTTAAGTTGTAAAAATCGGTCATGAAATGGCAGAGATATTGCACTTCAAAATTCTGACTTATGACCATTAGGTGATGGGAATGGATATCTAGTTTTGGATGGACAGATTCTATTGGCCACCTGCTATCATTATATAATATCTACTTTTGGACAGCTGCTATCATTACGTAATGATAGTAGCCCACAAACATGAGAGCCCTGCCCAGTTGTCCGCTTCTGCTCCAGTTATTCTAATTATTAATACCGAGCCAATCATGGCGCATCCACCAGGATGAGTCAGAGGAAACCAACCAGGGATTATGTAGGGCAGCCCGGCAATGCAATTGGAGTTGTGTAGGAGTAGCCCCATAAAGGTGGCTTATAAAAGATTCCACGTGATAATTGTTAGCTTGTATTCTCTAGAGTGGAAGGCAACAGGTGACACTGCCACTCACACCTAAGCTTCGAAATCACCGCATGGGTCAAAGACTTGTGATTCTATATTTAGACTCTAAGGTACATTTTTTCTGAAGAAATACATACATTTTATGCTGCTAGAGAATTCTTGTTCGACTTATGAACAAAAGTGAGGCGTTACGAGAAGTTGAGCAGCGGTCTGTGGCTATGTGTAAACAAACCATAACAAATGCGCCAATTACTGAGGCTGCGTTTGTCGACAGCCTTTGCTTCTTCCACCAAACCGCCGCCGTTTATCATCATCTTACACCATCGATGGTTCTCTTCGCTCGCTCTTTCGAAATTTACTGTTTCAAACAGTACATCCCAAATCCCTACGCTCCATCAACACCCACAAATATTGCGAAGAGGGATCGCCATACCGCCGTGCTGCTGGTCGCATACAAAGGAATCGCGGAAATCCTTCCGTCCTTGAGGCTAATGTTTGGGAACGATGAAATGGACAATGCCAGATGGATTATTGCATGAGTGCCTTTTATACTCGCGTATTCAAATGTATTTTGACGTTTACGATAGCGGCAATATCCACCCTTTGAACGCCGCCACCGAGCTCGACTGGCACGTTACCATCCGGCTTTTTTCAGGTTCAAAAATGGTTTACCGAGGTGGAATTCACGCATATGTCGACTCGAAGACCTACGCAACCTTTCGCCTGGCGGAGGACGATGTTGGGGAACATTGGATCAATACCACCTGGGAGAATTGGGAGAAAGACGTTGCTGCAGTTTGATTTGGTGAGTCCTTCTTCTTTCTTCACTTTCTATCGCTGAATCAAGCGTATACTACAGTTCAACTTTCTTGGAAGATTCTTTTGTATATCTTACTATCATCTCATTGTGCCGTCTGTGTTTTCTTGATGCTCTAATTTTAGATATGATTTTATGCTCAAATCTCTCAATGTATATATACTCTACCCTGAATCTTAGAAGCTGTATTGTACATATCTAACGAATTATCCCAGGGCCCTGTATCTAGAAATCTGTAGCTGTAATGATACCTTCTGGACCCCTCTTTGAGTGTTAAAATCATATAAATGAGAGAAAAAAATACCAGCGTGTCGGTGTTGGAGGCAATTCCCGATGCCATCCACTGTGTGCGTTGAGAACTGTTTCCAACGGAACATCAGACATCGTTGGAAATAGTCTCCCATGTTCTTGGTGCACGCATTGGAAACAATGCTCAGCGCACCGTGAAGATGGCGCTGGGAACCATTCTCAACACTGTTGTAAATGATTTCTGCTACCACAATGTTGGCACTTCTGGTGATTGAACAGCTTTAACCTCATTTTATTTCCAACACTGAAAAAAAAAACGTCTGCGATTAATTTAAGTAATCAAGATCAATGAATACTAGCAAATGCCTTAGATTTGAACAATATATATGGAAGGCATCCTATACATTCTATAAAACAAGGATTGCCTCACATTAAGGCATATCATAGGCTTGTGGTACTGTAATATTTACAGACACCCTTCAAGCACCCTACAGGGTATAATCTAATGCCTATTTCTAGTCTGATTAATAGTAAAGTAATGCCCTACATGAAGTAGCGTCAACAGTGCCTGAAATAAAATGAAAATGTAAAGGAGAGCATACATGGCAGTGAAGCGGGACTGAATGAAATGACTTCTCCACCCGCTAACCTGTGAAAACCATAGCTTCTTATCATGGCAAACAATTGTTGTATATCCTCATGCCAATTTCCATCTGCTCTCGCGTCACCCGCAATCTTCTCCAGTGCCCACCTCTTATCATCTATGCCCAATTCATCTCGTGCCTTTGCCAAGATGTTTTCAGTAGAAGTAGAAAACTCAGAAGAAGCTTTGCGGGCAACCAGAAATTTGCATGCCAACTTGTGTGCTTGCGCACAATATTATCTGCGCAAATCATGTGCAAGTTGTGTGCAAATTTACCCTATTTTTTTCGATATAAGACCATTAAGACGATATTATCTACTTTTGTGACCCGAATAACTAAATTCTATCACTTTAATGCCATTGAACAATGTCAACATAGAGGGTTTAGCTCGTGTGACCGTTTCATCAAATTGGAATTTGCTGGTAGCCCTGTTTACCAGCAAGAGGAGGCCAATGAGGCGGTTGCTTGAGATAGTGAAGGAAATATATAGATCTTTTATCTACCCAAATATTTTATTTGATGATTGGGAAGATCAAGAGATTGGAAATGATTAAAGGATAAAAGGCTATTCACCCTAAGTGAAAGTTGAAAACACTCCCCAATCTCATAAGTAACTGAAGTTCAAATTTTTAACTTGTCAATTAATTTCTATCATAGCACAGGTCATAGCGAAAACAATACTATATTATGAGCTGCATTGGACATTGCTTTGGAATGCAAGTCATGTGCAAGCGTAAGGAAGGCCATGCATAAGTGCACGCAGGCTGTGTGCAAGCTGTGTAGGTGATAAATAACTGCGCGCAGGCTGTGTGCAAGTACTGCTTAAGCAATTAAAGTTATAATGTGATGGTAGTGTCAAATGCATTATTTCAAAGGATGTGTGAGTTGTAGCAATGACAGTAATAAATATTGTGGTTTGCTCCTATTTCCTCAGCTTGCTATCATCCTTTCAATACTTATATGACTGGTAAAAGATGTTATCATTCATTTTAAACAATAGTACAATAGGAATATGGGATATATGTACAAACTCTGCAGGAGTCAAGCGCAACACCGTGTTAATTTGGAATGTGAGCAGGTGTGCGCAAGTGCACAGCCATATCATCTTGTGCAAGTGGGCGCAAGTGTGCGCATGCATGCAACCTGGCACGCAAAAAACCTGGTGCCCAAGCTTTGCATACATCAGCTACTTTATAAAACGTGAAATTGATGTCTTGAGAGCGAAACACGACGGAGGCTAACATTTGAACACTGGTGTATACGACATGTTTCCAACACACATAGCTCAACAACCAGGAAGCAACTTCCGTACCTTTGGTTAATTTTGAGAGTGCAGCAACAGGGACAAAGTGGAGAGAGTGAGTGGATGAGGCTGAGGGAAAGCGAGACGATAAAGTGCTTGCTGTCTGCCAGTTGTGGTAAATAGGATGTCACGCGTCACACAAGGGCTGACAAACAGGATACGTCGAAAGCACGTTGTCATATTTTGCTACAGTAGTGTTCGAAAAGTTCCTGCTCTCAACTACCACACCTGGGCCATGTCTGAATCTACACAGGAACTCTCTATGCACATGGGTCCCGTGTATCCCAACCCCTATAGACTCAACAAGAAGCAGCGACAACAAAACGGAAAAGGAAGAGTACCAATAGGCTCTGAGCTAAGAGACAAGCCAGAGTTTCAGCTACTAGTTCCTCCGAAGGGCTGTCCTCGGTGGAACAGATGCAAAGGGAGAAAAAAGGATGGGCGGCCTTGTCAAAGTACGTATCAGCTTTATAAGATACTCCTTCCCCTCCTAACTAGTTGCAGAGGAAATTCTAGCTGGTCAATTAAAACTCGGTGCAAGAAAAAGAAAAGGAAAAACCCTGGAGATGTAAGCAATTAATTTTCTTCCATATTCAATACATTTATTTTATATTGCAGCAGTTGGACCCACTGGGGCTGCATGTCTGACCTAATGATGCAGAGACTGGTCAAGACGTACCCTGATTTCACCTTGATCCCCGGATACGAAAGTATTACGACTACACAGAAGAAATGGCTTACGGCCAAGTACGCTAATACGGCCCCCATGACAAAAGAGGTGCCAGTCCAAATTGACATCATTCCCCAGGAAATTGACGAGGTGGTGGTGTTGTAATAATGGGCGCTCATTGCACGAATCCCTTTGGGATTCTTTGGTTATTCTATTAAATACTTACATTTTTGTGGCATTCTATAGTTTACTTGTTTCAGTCTTTATTTGTTTCATTAAGTATTATATAAGTAGTTTACTTGCGATGTAGTTACTCATCTGTTTGCCTCTCAAGCTCGTGTAGAGGTCCCATTCCGCCTGAGCATAGAACTCGTGTATACAAACCCCTGTAAGATATGGCACGTCTGTGTGAACACAGCCACTCGTATGCATGCACACCAACTAGCACCCAAAGTTAGATGTCCCGCCGGCCACACATCCTCGATCAGGCTGATTCTCGCGTACACCTTGATCGAGCCTTGGCGCTCACATCACGATTCAGCTGCAATGACAGCCGACCAGTACCTAATTCGGACACCCCGCCGGCTGTGCACCCTTGATCAGGCCGACTCACGTACACCTCGATCGAACCTTGGTGCTCGCATATGCCCACGTATGCACACGAATGTACCTGGGTAGAAGGACAGTGAATTCCACCAGAAGTTCAGCTCTATTAAACCCAGCGAAATTGTTTTGTTCCCTTCAGTCCTCTGCATGGGGCTTCGTCTCGTATCACGCAGCTGCCTCCTTCCATATTTGCCCACCACAAGTCACCGTAGACTTCATACCTCGTTCGGCGTCGACTTGCTATCGCTTGCCAGCTCCTCTCGTGCTCAGAAATTAGACTGAGTTGTTATTACTCCGTTATTTCTAGCTTACTAAGTCCTACCAGTTCCTTAGAACAGCAGCAGACGTGACGCTACCACGTTCCTCATAGGTCTTCGTACTTACTCACAACCTACCTACCGGCGCTGCACGCAGGCAACTTGACCTCGCTTCACTCACCGAGGCCAAACACGAATCTACTGCTTTTGATTTGATTATAAGGCACTCGCTTTCATTTTAACACAAACAGATCCTACCCTTGCCGTGTGGGGCTGTAGCCAATACACTAGTAGCTTGGGCCCTGCCGCTGGCCTGCTGCCCGTCACTTGTCACCCATCAACTGTCGCTCGACCTGTCGAATCCACACGTTCTCCCTTGCCGAGACATTCCGCACTGCACCGCTGATCCGCTGTCCCCGAAGTTCCTCGTTGAAGTGCAGAAGAAACGCCGCTCATCATGAGCGCAGGTCAAAAGTCCTCACGTAACCAGGGTGGAAGAAGATTGCAGTACCTTTATCACTGCAGAAGGAAGCTGCCATCGAGGTGCACCGTGGTCTGTGAAGGATCATATCTCACAGGATAACTTTATAGGGCCAACTTGTAGAGTGATATGACCCTTGGAATTTTGTAGATAGCTCATAGAATACCTATCCTACAACTGTGAAAAAATTCAGATTTACCTGAGATGATTCAGAAAATGTACGGGCAGAATGAAAAAGTTGTTGCTGCAACGCATGGAGCCATGACATGGGGAGCACAATGGCATTTTCCCCATGTGGCCATTCCGCAAATTTGCTAATATGCACAGATGGTCGACTGAGCATTTACCGGTTTATAATATGATCCTAATCACCAGCATCTACGACATCTGTACATTTTGAATCATCAACATCATCAATTTACTGTAAAGATCTGAAACGTCCAAAACCCCAAAATCCCTTTCAAGTGCAAATACCAAATATCGTTGGAGACCCTGAGATTTTTTCTTACAGAGTTTGATGTAGTGGCATGACATTTGTCTCACTTTCTCTGCCAAAAAAATGTGTCACTAGCAAAAATTTGGGGGTGAGTGAATGAACAGGTATTGATAGTATTCATTCAGCATCCTCGAGCTGTTTGCCTTGTTGACTAGCTTAATTGTTGAATTTACAACATCTTTGACTCGGAAATATCAAGCCCTCAGTTCAGTATGTTCTGAGAAATCCTTAAAACCACTTATATAGCATCATTCCAATATTATTAAGTTATGCAAAGCCCCCTTACAAGCTGCCAAGCTCTAAGTCTATGCAAGCATCAAGCTCTGTGGCTGGACAGACATGTGCCTGTGGTCGTACTTTTTACTTCCTGAATGCATATTCTAATCACCAAAGAAGCTGCAAAAAAAGCAAAACATGACTTGCTAATGCATTATCAAAAGCACAAGAGGCAAGAAAGAGACAGCGACTCAGCAAAGACATGGAAGACAATTCAAGTTCAGCTGCATCTACCAGCAATATCATTCAAGCAGTAATTAACTTTCTTAAGTATTTGATGCCAATTCTATTCTGAGGCTGACTAATGCTGTATTGTATAGGTGGATACTACATGCAGCACAATGCCAACAATGTTGGTATGTATGTTCGCAGTGATCTGAGGTCATCAGCTAACATACTGGAAAATATTATAGACACAGAGCGTAAAATCCACTGCCACTTATGAAAGGCCACAGAGAATCAGAAGGCCAACTAATAGATACCAAGATTTCATGCCCAATACCTCAGGCCCTTTGCGGCATGAGGAAATATCCTGGACAATACAGCCAACAGAGAGCCCTACTATTGATCTATGCAGCCAACTCGAGACTGAAGGCCAGATCTTTAGGCTAGCCCCCTCATTAGAAGAGCAGTTTACATCTACTGTCAATTTCTTTGGGTTGATGAAACAGTATTGTGAACCCTTGGCACCAACTCATGACCCAGACAAATTTTTGACGTTACAAGACTATGTTGAAGAACTCCCAGAGGGTGATCTCCATACTCAGGAAGGGGACTGCTCACTATCTCGTGAAGTTTTTCCTACTGTGTTCATGTATTATTCTCATTTATATTTTCCAGGAGACAATACAGTGGCGGCTCAATCAAAAGAATATTACCCATACCCTAATGAAACTGCTTTCCTCCTTGGAGACTGGTACTGGAATGGGGGTCCTCAAAAGAGTCTTGCAAGTTTTCAGCAGCTCATTGGAATTATCAACAACCCAAACTTTAACCCAACAGACGTGCACAAGGTTAATTGGACTAAAATTAACCAGCAGCTTATCACCAACGATTCTCAACATGAATGGACCAATGAAGATGATAATTGGATCCAATCTGCTGTCAAATTTGAAGTACCATTTCACAAACGGACCACCAATCCTGGTGTTCAAAGCTATACAATTGCCGATTTTTACCATCGGTCCATAACATCGGTAATACGAGAGAAGCTATCAAACAAAAGGGATAATCGGTATTTTCACTATGTTCCATATGAACTTCGATGGAAGCCTGGAAAGGAAAAGTCAGAGGTCAGAGTGCATGGAGAAATGTTCATGTCTCCAGCATTCATTGATGTGCACAAAGCCATACAACAAGCACCGGGGGAGCCAGGATGCACTTTAGAGCATCGAATCATTGCGCTGATGTTTGCATCGGATGCAACTCAACTTACCTCCAATGGCAACACTCAACTCTGGCCCCTCTACCTGTTCTTTGGAAATGAATCCAAATATTGCCGTTCTAAGCCTACACTTCATTTGTACAACCATGTTGCTTACTTTCAAAAGGTTTGTAGATAGCCTTCCTATTTCATAAACTAGCTTACAAGGGTTTGCATAGCTTCCTGATGAATTTAAGGACTTCGCATGTGAAAATTTCGGTGGCAATGGGCCCAGCCGGAGCTTCCTAACCCACTGCGAGCGTGAACTCTTTCATGCACAGTGGAAGGTAATCATTGACGATGAGTTTTTAGAAGCATACCAACATGGAATGGTTGTAAAATGCTTTGATGGGATAGAGCGAAGGTTTTATCCCAGAATTTTCACCTACACTGCATATTATCCAGAAAAGTACGTATATCACCTTTTATTTGAACCTATCACTTATACTTTTTCAGAATAATACTCGCTAGTATTAGAAATCTGGGAGGATGCCCATGTCCTCGATGTTTAATTCCATTGGAGCGTGTCCGTAACATAGGCAGGACGAGGGACATGCAACAGAGAGAGACGAAGGCTCGGGTTGACAATTTACACCGAAAAGCGGTGGTGCAATCAGCCAGGGAAATTATTTATAAAAAAGGTTACTCAGTCAACACCCCAGCTGTGGAGGAGCTATTGAAGCCAGAGTCACTAGTGCCGACTCAGGTTCGCAGTTTCTATTTATTTGAAGCCCTGTACTTTTGGCTGATTTTCATCCACTCAGAATGCCTTTTCAGAAAAACTGGGTCCCCTTGGTTTTAATATGTTTCCAATGCTTGTTGTGGACCTCCTACATGAATTCGAACTTGGAGTATGGAAAGCAGTCTTTAGACACCTCTTGCGCATCCTAGAGTCTCAGAACAGTGGTCTTCTCCATGAATTAGATCGCCGGTGTGTAATAAAGCTTACCAAACCAGGATCTGCTGATGATGATCTTAACGGTTAGCTTTAGGCAGGTACCAACATTCGGGAAAGGCACTATCTGCAAATTTTCAAATAATTCATCGGAAATGAAACAGATGGCCGCCAGAGACTATGAGGATCTTCTACAGGTACAAAATACTCCGCTATATAGATTTATTGTGTGTATATCCCCTTACTTCATGACTACAGTGCGCAATCCCCGTATTTGAAGGTCTATTACCTGATAAACACAATAAGGATGTGATGTTACTCCTTTTTACACTGGTCCATTGGCATGGACTAGCAAAGCTTCGCATGCATACCGACCATACTCTCAAAATTCTACGCAAAATCACTGAGTTGCTTGGTGATCGACTTAGATATTTCGAGACTGTCACCAGTGCAGTGTTCAAAACCAGGGAACTAAAGAAAGAATATCAGCAACGTAAGCGTATAAATGCGAAGAAAAAAATGAAACTGTTTACACAGGGGAATGGAAAATCAAAATCGTCTAAGATAGGAAGTTGTAGCGATAACGACAGTAGCGTCTCTGGCTTAATAGAGGATGGAGAAGATGGGCCGATGAAGAAAGTATTTACCCTCAGGACCTACACCGCCCATTCAATTGGCGATTATGTTTGAACAATCGAGACTTTTGGGACTACCGACTCGTACTCAACAGAACGCGTGAGTGCATTGTTATTTTAAGGGAGCCACGCAGTGGATCTTATTCTTTGTTTATAGGGAGAGTGCGAACATTGAGCTCCTAAGGCAAGATTTTTACGCACCAGCCGTAAAGGTGCTACAAAACAAATGGCAAATATTGAAAGACGAGAAGCACGCATTCGAAAACTTTGGAAGTTGCAAGACAAGATAATTGAGGAAGACCTATGTAATGATCCCAAGGCCCAGTTCCATATCGGACAATCTCAAAATCAACCCATTGATGTCTTTGGGTTCCTGGAGGAACATCGAAGGGATCCCGCTGCGAAAGTAAATTGCTTCGCCCATGTATTTTATGTAAAATCAACCCACTGACTTTTATATTTTGTACACCAGGGATTTCTATCTAAATTGAAGAAGCATCTTCATCTGCGCATCAGGCAGCATCTTCTAAATGAAGCAATGGCATCTAGTTTGAATGACCATATGCATTCTATCCCTTTACTTCAGCAAGATGTTGATTCACCAGACTTGGACACGGCTTCGCATGTAGTCCTCAAAGGCGAGCGTATTTATAGCCACAAAGTTCTCCGGCTTAATTACACAATGTACGACATACGCCGTGACCAAGATATTGTAAATCCACGCACATCACATGCTGACATTATGGTCATGAATCCGCACTGGGAGAGGAGCAGTGGCCATCGATATCGCTGGGGTCGTGTTCTTGGCATTTACCATGCTAATGTCATTTACACAGGGCCTGGTACACTGGAATATGAGCCTAGACGCCTGGAATTTCTCTGGATCCGATGGTTTGAGACCTTAGACGTCAAATCCAGTCCTTGGGAATTATGTATCATGGATCAAGTTAGGTTTATGGATATTAATTCCCCTGATGCTCTTGACTTCATCGATCCAGGTGATGTGATTCGTGCTTGCCATATAATCCCAAGATATGTGTATGGACAGGAGTCAGATAACCTTCTGGGCACCTTGGGGTCGACTAGGGCACCAAAAATACTATCAAAGCTTGCTAGAAATGACAAGGACTGGAAGCAATACTATGTAAATCGGTGAGTTAGCAGACATCCATTGCTATCATGGGCTGCTAACTGAGTAATATGCAGATTTGCAGATCGTGATATGCTAATGCGCTTCTATTGGGGATTAGCAGTGGGGCATGTTTACACGCACGGTGATTCACCATCTGATTCCAACTTGGAAACAGAGAGCGGTAACAGACAGAGAGAGGACGAAGAATATACACTTGTCTCCATTGAACGCTCTGCTGCAGTCCAAATCACCGGGTGTGATACAGATTCAGACGATTCAGAACTTGGTTTGGAGGGTCGAGAAGAAGGATATGGTGACTCTGAGTATGAGGAAGAAGAGTATGGAGTGACAATTGACAGTGATGGCAAGTCTGAGGTAGAATATTAGCAGCTGATCATGTAGTGAAAAGTAAAGTGCAATGCGATTCTGCATAATGCCATCTGCAACATGTATGACTTCTCTTGCTGCCCAAAGCAAGATACCTTCTGGTTCGTTTTATTAAGTAGTACGTGATCTGAACTAAGATCAAAAAAGAATCACGCGTGGGAATTGAATACTCTCTAATATTTATCTCTGTAATGTGTAGTACGGTTCCGGGGTCTTCTTTGATATGTATGCATATTTATATAGGTTTCGGGGTCGTGATCAAATCCGCATAAATAGAGTTGCTGAACCCTAATAACTTCGTTTCTTCCTTTGCCCATGTGGTTGAAGGTGGAAACCCACCCCACAAGCATGGCGGTCTCGAGCATTTGTGTGCGTGATCGTTGTCTTCATGTATTTGGGTGCCAGTATATGCATTCCGTATCCAACTACGACTGTCTCCCGAACGCTTCTGCGTGAAGTGTTACACAAACGGGTGTGGGTCCTAGTCATCGTGAAACGAAATGCTGTTGCTGCTGTTCTCCTTCCTCGGCTTCCTCGTTGTGCACTAGGTGATCGCTCCTGTGCTTGGCAGATACTAGTTCCCCATTGCATATGGATGCAAGCATGCTGCCTGTGCAGAATAACTGGTGCGTTCTCATACATGATTCATGAAAGTTTCTGTTGATTGACAAGTGTGTAGGTCTTATTGTCGTCTTGTTTTTGCTGTGCCACTAGGGTGTGGCTAGGACCACGCATTTAGGTAGGGTGAGCACGGCAAGTTACTACGCGCCATTGTGTCAGAGTATTTCCTCTAGGATACACCTAATGGTGTTATGAACTTTACTGACATCGGGTTTGTCATAATGGCACAGAGTTTTGTGATTTAGGGCATATCCTATGTATGTACATCTCTTCCTTCACTCTTTAGGCCATTGGCATATTAATCATGTCACCTTGCATAGTGTACCTTCATGCGATATGATGCTGCCTACTGCTTCCTGAGAATTATCCACCTTGTGCGACTTCCATTGGCTCCTTAACAAGATGACCTGCACTGGCTCGACGTTTCAACCTGTGGAAGGCCTTCACCTTCATCCCGCTAATCTATGGTGCGTTCTTCTCCTGGTTCCCCCCTTTCCATAACTGATGATATTGATGTATGTAGGGGATACTGTCTATCTAATTCTTCAACCTTAAGAAAGTGCACCGTGAGATCCTGCATATCTATACATTCATGTTCGGGATGAGGAATATAGCACTATAAGGGCTTAACTAGATTTGGTATGTCTTGTCAGTCCCCCTGAGTTTATGTTGAGTGACACGTTACAGCTTCACCAAGTTTATTGCAGCACTGTAAACAATTTTGGGTCTCTGACACCAAGCGCGAAGCTCGTGACCGGAAGCGGTGATGACAACGAGGTGGACGGGGGATGGCTCTCCATTACTAATGATGCCCACAGATGATAGGAGATTACATCATGGACGGGCCAATTGTTGTGCCAAATCGATTCACTCAATGTGTGCTGGAGGCAAGCATTGATGTTCTGACATAGCTTAGTAGCTCTTTCAGTAAGGTAAGTTGTTTATTCATTATCGACACAGGTAGTAGGTATACATTATTACCTATTTCACGGTTGTAGATGTTATGTAGCCTTATAATGCATGCCTTATGATGTTATATATGAAGTATTCATATATGAGTGGCCTTATATACGTTGGGGGCAACCTGTACCAAAGGCCTCAATTAATCATAATACACATCCTTTTTTTCTCTCAGAACGTCTATCTACTGACAGTGAAGGGAGAACTATTATACATTAGTGGCCTCCGTGGGATAGGACGGTGCTAGCGGAAGGACAGGTGTCAGTGCCCTTCGCTTAGCCACCTGATTTGTTACAAGTGTATCTGTCATGCAAATTAAGCAAACGGCACCAAGACACCATACTTAGATTAGATACACAAGATCGTTAAAGACTGTTGTCCAACTGCAAAATTCGTGCTGCTAATGCAAACACAGAGTCGAGTCTGTAGATAGACATATTACCATACACACAACCTCCATAACACTCGTCTATCCATCTCCACTATCTTATCCTATATCCTTGATACCCCAAGTAATGTGTTCATCGCCACAATATTTAAGCTGACCAAAAGAGATCCTGGGCTTACAGAACTCGTATTTTGCCACAGCAATCTCTCTGTGCATAGTAGCTATATTAGCGATGTTGTCATTGGGCACCTGAATATCTGGCTGTTGGTGATGGAGCAGTTTTATGAGCTCTAATCTACACCTGTGTATCGCCTCAAATTCAGCTGAAGTAATATCGGTATGGCTGATACTCTCCATATTGCCCAGCTTCAAGCTATGCAAATATATATACCACTGTGATAACCAATGTAATCAATCAGTTCAGTGAGCATAGTATGTAAAAAATCCACTCACTAGTCCCAGTAGGATAGGGATGGTGCCGAAAGGGATACCGTATTTCCACTTCCGAGGAATTGAATCTTCCATAGGATCAATAGGTTCCTCCATTGTCATCTTCTTCTGGACTAGACGCCTCAGATGGCCTTTGCTATTACCGAAAGAGAAGAACTTCAGAGCCATTGCTGGAAAATCAGGCGATTGGAAAAGTCCATCAGTATCGTTGATGTTCATGAACCTATAGTAGTTCTCAGTAATTAATGAACAAAACTTGAAGGCGCAAAGAACAAACCTTTTACTTTCCAAATGTTTTGTGGCAAAGTTGACAACAAACCCTGGCTTATCCTTGAGGAGGGTTTTAGACTGAAGTAGCCATGGCGGAAGTTGAAGAAGCTGTTGATAAAATGACTCTTTCTGTTTGAGGAGCTAACAAATATTTAGAAACAGTTACTACGACCGAGAAGTAATGCTTACCTCATTACAGAAGTATGCCTTCATGGGAGGACCATGGGGCAATGATAAACAGCATTCAATCTTTGCCCTCCTGAGCCCATAAACCGTTGGGGACTGAGTGGCCCGAAAATAGTCCAAAACTTTGCTGTTGAAGGTAACGTTAAACTGCTGGGACAATGTTCGAGTACGGGAGATTGCAGATAACACTGTCTGTGACACTAGCATATCCTCTGCAAGTTCGATAATACTCATCTCATGGAGAAGCTCTCCAGTCTCTGCAAGTTTTATCACCATCCGTGCAATAACAGTTTCGGCCTCCTCCTCCACAGCCTGAATCATAATCTCACTATCCTGTAGATTTTCTTCTGCCAATAATATAGAAAAGGAGTCCCACAGAGCAAGAGTTCCATAAGGATCTGAAAGGTGGAGCTGTTCTGTGAGTTCGGGAGTCGAAGGAAGGGTGACATAGTGATATAGAAAATGTTGAGAATGGTAAAGGGGCTCGTAAGGGCCTTCTAGGTGCAGTGGAATGTCAGGAGACCCGGAGGGAGGGAGTGGAGTGCCAGGATTTGTAGAAGCAGAAGTCTGTGGGTCAAGAGTGGAGGGGGATATCTGCCTTGCATGGTCGATAGATATCTGGCCTGTACCAGAGGCTGCCTGACCCCCACTACCGGAGAATATATGACTCGTTCCGCTAGATGATGTCTGAACGGCATCACTAGAGGATGAACCCAAACCCTGGGCTGTGAGAAACTCATCAAGGCTAAATCCCAAATGATCTCCAGAAGGGGGAGTCCATGGAAATGCAATGGTTCCAGCGTCAGGACTCTTAGGCTCTGTAAATAAATTGTTTAGGTAGAGTGTTTCAGACCCAAAGGTAATGTCTTGTAACGTCTCGATTACCCCAGATGGTCCAGAATTCTGAGTAGCTGGTGGGTGGGGATTGTTTTGCTGATATTCACTGCTATCGCCAGGTATCATAGCAGAGGAGCCAGCAACGGTATCAGTGTAGCAACAGAGTTCAGACATTCATTGCAAATGTGTATTACTCTTGTGTACATGCCAGTTCTCGGAAATTCCCTGGACCCTACGGTATAATGAGAAGCCAGCAGGCAAACTGGGAGTGATGACAAAAATCAACTTTACCGAAGCTGAGATTGATCGCTATGGAAGACAGGTCCATTGTTAAACTTAGAAGAGCAGTAATTGGTGGATAAAGCAGCTCACTGATAGTAGTTCTGCCGCCATGCACCCCATGGAAGTTATTAGTATTCAATTGGAACATCTTGATAAATGACCATCTTGCAATCTGCCATTGCCAGATTGCAGCAAGCGATGCCAAGTCAAATAAAAGTTGGATATTTCCACGACGGTGGAGCTCAGCACACATACAAAAAAATATCTATGCATCGTTTGAGACTAAGAAGCAGCTCAAAATGTACTATAATTCGCACTGATAATTCGTATAAAGGCTTTCTTTATATGCAGGCACTATTAGCAAAATGGCCAAATATCTACTGTTCGTGGCGACCATATGGAGTTGAAACCTGTGCCAGTGACTTAGAATGAGAAAATGAGAATGACAGATGCGCATCCTCCATACCTTTGGAAGCTTTCTTGACTTCCTTGTAGGATTGGTGCTTCAGACTTAAGATCCGATTCGGAGTCCAGACCGTAGCTGAACATCTCTGCACTGCAGCTTAATTGATGAGATGTGTAGGTCAAGCTACAGTGCACCTAACTTAGTAGATGGTGCTTATCAATTGCAGACTTGTTGAGAAGTCTGGAGTGTGTTGTCGAACTTGATGTCATCTAAAGAACAAGTCAGCTTACTGCCATCAGAACATTGAGATTTCGACCGACTGCTGTGTACCAAAGTGTCCATATATATCATGAACATGTGCCTGAGAATTCCGTGTTTTCTTGTCATAGATGTACCCACCTTGAGATCTTCACGGTAATCGGATATCCACTTCATGAAACAGATTGCTGTGATTTACCCAGTACTTGTACGTAGTTGCAGAAAGATATGATATTAGATCAGTATGTTCCTAGTTCTAGACATCTGATAGAAGATGTTGAAACTTGAATACACGATACATATTGAAATAGTTACGATGTACTTGAGTGACATGAATAGACTGCTTTGTATGGTGCATTTATAATCGAGATGAATTGTGATCGTAAGGCGATACTTGGTTTCTGGCTGAGATAGAGCTCTGATCCTCGGAAATGCAGGATATTGGATCAGAAATGAAAAGACAAACCTGTAGGAATTAGGGAAATGTTGTAGAAAGTAAAGGAAAACCTTAGATATGAAGGTAATTGGGAAGGTTGTGGAGATAAGAGAGACTCAACGGCAACAAATTCTCAAGCAGCTACGCACTGCCCCAAGTCGTAGAACTATAGTAGAGATGTTATAAAAATATAGGCGCCACAGTATGCATATCTCAAGGCTAATTTCTGAATACTAACTCAATAACAAAATGGTAGATATTGGTAGATATATAAACAATCTACATGCATGACTTCTGACGACAATAAGGAAACGAGTCAGGAATAGGAATTTACTTAAATATTGATTTTTTGCATGGATTTTTATCTGGGGATAGTTTATGGGCACAGAACTTTTTGCGATCAAACCACTTTAGTCAATACAATCAGCAACAAAACCATTCGATTTTGCTTGCTTCCTCGCAGCTCTTTTTATTTCTCTCGAGCTACAGTGGATTCTAAATTTTAGCTAAGTTCCATGATGATTCGCAGTACAAATGAGCATTGTGATTCCCTTCTATTATTCATGAGCAGACTTATGGGGAGGCACTCTACAATGTTCACAGCCCCTCTGGGATTCACGAGCCTGTAAGGAAGAGGGTGTAGATGGAGTGTCCCCTGGAACCCAAGACACATGGTTCAAAACCTGGAGACTATAACACATTTAAGTCAAGTCAGATATATTATATTTTTGAATGGAGTAGAATGGGCCTACTGTGCTGAGATGAGCATATTATTGAGGCTACTTCCATCCCATCCCTGCTCCTGTTGTTGTTCAAGTCGATGGGTTTGAATCAAAAATTGGAGTCCTTCGCCGTGAAGGCTCACTATGCTCAACTCAAGTAGTGAAATTTTAAAACGTTTCAGCCTATGCCTGAATTCACAAGCACTCACCACATAAAATGCAATGTCCTGCCACATAAGGAGAATAATATAGGATGCCATCCGAGTATGTGACGCTGCCTTCAAATGCTCAACTTCGGTTTTTGTGTTCATACTAGAAATATAGTGATGCCTATTTTAAAGTAGACTGCACGGCCAGGCACATACCTTCGGCCAGTGGAGTCACGGCATCGGCATTGCAATCAGCTCTCAGGAGTTCGGTATCATGTGAACATTTACATCGCCTAAGTGCAGTGCTGTCAGAACCCTGGTACTGTAGGTGCTAAACCGACATCTGCCCGATATCTCACTTGATATTCTCATTTAAATAGCAAGGACTTCATCCTAACCGCTGTCTGTCACAGGATAGCTCAGAGGTATTGGCATATCAACATCTGTGCTAACCAATATTTCCGAACATATGTCAGTGAATTTAATGTCTTCATAGTCTGTCCGCAGCATCATATCAGAGCTACCTTGGAGTAGTTATACCACTTGTATAAAAGCATTGAGGCGAGGCATCGACGATACCAGCTGCTCCAATTGACCCCCATTCTAGGGCCATACTAGTTCTCTACCATGGCTTCATCTCTAACTGCAAAGCCTGGCATCACTCCGTCTCCACCTTTTGGTCATGATATATCCAATCATTTGATCACGACACAACCTGCCAGTCCCATTGACTCGTCTCCCCCGAATCCACTACGAGGTTTCCTAAGACCCCGGGTATGGAAACGCAGCATTTATAGACCTACAACATCGCCTCCTTCTCCTCTCGCACATATTGCACAAGCTCCGGGGCGCCTTCCAAAGTATCCAGAGCTCAGACATATAGGCGGTTAGTAGAGCTTCTTAAGACTCTTCATAAGTTATGCTTCAATAACAGGCTAATTTATTGCTGTATCTTTACTCTCTAGCCCATACACCTCTACTCGATACATTTCTGGATGCAACAGAAAACTCTACTTCTGCTGTAACTTTTCAAGGTACGTACAGATTTTTAACCAGAATAACCGCTTGTTGACATATCTTCCTACAAACAGCGGTTGACTTGATGCACGTGGCCACATTTGATCCACGCGCCACTCCTCTGTCTGACTTCGATGTGCTTCAATGCCTAGACTCTTACGCTACTGGAGGCATGCCGGAGGAAGAGTTCTTTCGTGTCATTGTGCGTTGCTTGGGTTGCGACAGGTTCATGACCAATAGGAGCATTGCCTCGCATGAATGTAATCTAAGACCTGCACCAGTTCCTTTTGATATCAAAGGCTTTGTGAAAGCGCCGAAGGACATAGACCACTACTTGCTTAATCTCGATGCCTTTACCAACAGAGGGGATACAGGAATTTCGGAGACACAATTTCTACAGCTTTTTGGGCAGTGTTCACGTTGTAGCAACTTCATGACACGAAGAGTAGCACGTGGACATGACTGTTTATTTGAATCCGAATACCTAGCGCTGCGCTTAGAATATTCAGTAGTAGATTAGTACTACTAGTAATGAGTTATCTATTTCAATAGTAGCACCATGAATCATTTCTGAATCAAAACATGAATTGCACCTGAATTGTTAGCTTTGACTGTCACTATTATGAATTACTGCGCAATGGATTTATTAGATTTTTAGGACATAGTGAAAACGCCACGATTGTGCCGCATTTGACACGACTGATTCCGCGAAAAATTCCCACAGTGGGTGGACTTCATTATCTCATTCTCTTGCTTGACTATACGCCACTGTTTGAGTGAAACCATTCATTTCAGCAAATTACAGTCTGTTCCAATTCATTTAAAGCTATTTTCGAGTAGGCTTATTAACTAATAAGATGGTATGTTAGTGAGCTGCGTTGATGTCGTAAGTCAATTCCGCGCCAGTCTGCGCTGATCACAGCACATTTTCTCGTGGCCTGAATTTGTAGATCTTCGCTGATTCACATAATGACAGAACGGGTTGTTACCCTACTAATACTCTAGAGAGGGTTTGGAGTTTCCCCTCACCGGCGCATGTTCTCGGACTCCAGCATTATGAAATCTAGATAACTTCAGGAGATATTACATATATGATAGATCATAATCATACAGACAGGTACTGCTAATGGTAGGAAGGACTCTTCAACTCATGGGACGATGGTATACTAAGTAACTTCTGATTCTATGCATAACTAAAATAGTTAATTTCAATACTGCAAATAAATGGAAAGGAAGCGCACCAAAGCATTAGGTAGCAGGATAGGGTGGCAAGATTGTGACAAGAGCGCCAAAGACATGAGGATGGTGCAGGAGAGCTCGCGCAGTGCAAACAGCTTGCGAATTACGTTGCCATTCCTGCTGCATCTTCTTAAAAGAAACCTCCAGATCGAGAAAATCCTCTCGAAACTGAGGCCAATACTGCGCACTGTATTCGGATAATTTCTCGAAATTTTGCCTTTTTGCCTTCAACAGTGCCGACTTCCTTCGAGCAGATTCATCCTGTTTGCGCTTCATAACAAGGAGTGGCTGAGTACACTCTATCAAAACTAACCCCAAACTGATTGCTGCAGCTCTTTCTTCGAGCTCGGCCAACACAGCATCCTTGCTTAGTTGAACTATCTCAAGACAATTTGGAGGACAGTCACGTGGGATGATGGGAGAAAGATTACGAATCTTTTACATAGCACTGAGTAGGATGAACGATACTAAGCTGTGAGTATACTCACCAGAAATGAGGGTAACTTCGGAGTGTTATCCCCATTTTCGGAACTTTGGGTCTCAGGATTCAAAAGTCTTGAGTAATTGTCTCTTGGGACAGATAACAACTTGTCAAGATAGGAGGATGACTTCTCCACACCGAGTTCATTATGGGTCTCTCCAAATGAATGTGTAGTGGTGTCCGAGGCAGTCGATGGGGACTCCGGTGTAGCCACTGTTTCGTCTTCAGAGGAATATTGCATAAAAGGAGAGCCTGTAGTTGTTGTAAAAGGCAAGAGGGGCTCCGAGGAATAATGATGAAAATCCATAATGCACATTCGATGCTTGAGCGCAAAATTGGTGGGGTTATGCTGCTAGTGTTACGCAACCACGTCAGCAATTAAATACTGTTTGTGAGTGATTGTCATACTGATTACGAAATATGGCAATTACCGATTTCGCTTTATCGGTGATTTTTCCCACGTCAAATCAGTGCTGTAGATAGTAACTAAACATTAGTCATTCCGAATCATCCTTTTGGATATCAAGGCATTCTGTTTTGATATACTGTTTTGTCCCATCTGACCGAATGCCCGTTGAAGTGTTTCAAACCCAGCAACTCAATATATTCTACTAGCATTGCACAGGTTGAAAGTAGTACTACTGACGTACTGGGTTGTCCTACTGTATAAGACTGCCACTGCAGTAGCCGCAGAGTTTTGTTGTTATCGTTCTAACACCGTTTGGACTCTGTATCTGATGGATCTGAGCTGACTGATACTCGTACATATGCTAGATATCAACATTCCATCTGAATGGGTCCCAAAGGAGAGTAGCTTTCACTACGTTTACAATCGCCGGTGCATGTTGGATGGTACTATGGCGTCTATCCCATGGCAGACGACAAGCTTGATATACCATCATATTGTGAAACTAATAGCCATAAACACTGCGATGGCGGTAAGGGTATGAATACCGCCACCCGTTGAAATTCGAATAAGTAGCTCGCCCAGCTCATCCCCAGGCGAGCCACGTGTAATTTTCAAACATATTATGTTGTATGTAGTGTATATACTATTGCCGACATTCAGTCACCTCCACATTTCGGTCACACCGATCAGACAGCTCCATTTCCCTCTATTTTTATTGATCTTGATGAGGCGATGTGACATTTGTCACGCTTTCTCTGCCAAAATGTGTGACTGACCAAAATGCGGGAGTGACTGAATGTCCAGGTAGCCACAGTACCGTATCGAACTTAAGCTCAACCTCCAACGAATATCCATTTTCGGATAAATTTTCCCGCACCTTTGTAAAATGGGCACATAGCAAGTGACACTATTTTTTTTTCACTGCCTTGTGATACAGAGGATATTGGAGCATTGTTGGGTGATTTATATATATTGTACACATGTATGTAGAATCTTGCATTCGAATCCTATGTATGTATTAATTTTCTGCCTCACTATAGGGAAGTGCAATATTAGGATTATTTGACAGATTAAATCTGGATTGAACTCAGTTTGAGCCTAGAGGCATAAAATCTGTAGTTTACTCTACCAAATAGTCCCAACATCACACTTCCCTAAAACTGTGCAGGACAGGAAGTCTTTATGGCATCCTATTTTTCTCAGCTGGTGAGCCTAGCTTTCAAAAGTGCTATAATATCTCATCTGTTGGTACTCCACTAATACTTTAATTATCAGCTGTGGGCCCTTTAGGCCATTTGTTATCTGCAACAACATCCCAAAGATATCAACTCAAGAGATCAAGTATTTGTACACACAATATGATGAACTCCTAAGTCCACTTTAACTTTATAGAAACACAAAAACCTAAATAATTTTATTATAGCATAGAGCAATCTATTGCATCAATGTATGGGATTGAATATAACTAGTCCAAAATGTCATGTTAGGATATCCTGGTAGACCTACTTGCTCTTGAACCCTGGGCTGCAGAAGTCATCTGGGTTGACCCCAGAAGAGAAGCTGTTACACTGCAGGTGGTGTTAGACCTGATGGCAGGAGTGAACAGCAGACAAGGAGATTGAAACACACACTATGAACTACTTGATACATATTCTGCTCCTGCCCTGGAATGAAAAACTGCAATTGCTGCCCCTTGTTGATTGTATATGTGACAGCTGTCTTGTGCTCCCCAAGCAGGATCTTGATGAGGAAGTACCAGGATGTAAATTTTTTTGTCCTGCCTAATATGTCAACAGACTGAACAGCAAAACAACAGCTGGCAACTCACCCCCCCAGGCCTGCTGTACACCCATAGTTTAGGTTTTCCCTCACAAGCAACAGGAGGGGTAGAGGGTTGACATTGCTGCATCAGAGAATGTAGCAGAAAAAAGTATATGGTCTCTATGTCTATGTTGATTCAGAAACCCATCAAAACTTGGAAATGTTCTATGGATGTGGATCAATATCTCTTTGAAAGAGAGGAATCTTCTGTTACTCAGCACAAGCATGGAGTAGGTGTGCTGGGCATGGAAAGATTTTTTGGTTTCTTCTTCAAAAGATAGTGTGAGTACTTTTGATATGTGCTGGTTATTATATGCTGGTTAACTTTGTATACTAGCAGAAAGTCTAGTACAAGGGCATTGTTGAGATTGTAGAATCTCGGAAGTGGTATTTGAGGCCCAAGGAGATAAATCCAGAACTCTGTTAGCATGCTTTCAGCTGCAGTTTATGAATCCCAGTAATTTATTTGTTAAGTTACTGCTGCAACCAATAAGCCAGATCCTAGAGATTGGTTAAAAGATGGTATGTGATTTCTTATGTTCATTGATTATGAGTTATTGAATTTGACCATATCGGATCGAGGTTGACAATTTGTAGCTGTGCTCAGATATTTGCACTTTGATCGGCCAGAGCGAATCAGAGTACAATGCCTGTTCAAGTCCTACTATACGAGCCATAAAATGCACAGAGCAAGTTTTTTTTTAAAAAATATTGGCGCAGTAGATCGAAACTATTGATTCAGACAAAAATAAAGCCTTCGATGGGAATTTGCCAAAAAAGTTCGGATGGACGAAAGCCCGAAGCGAAATTTCGTCAAAATTTTGTTCAGATCGTGGGAAGGCCTCCCACCTATTATCACGGGTCCTTTAAGTTCGTTAAGGCTAGTATTAAGGAAGGTGTATAGTGCACGCAGAGACTTATAGCAATAATTTGAGCTGTGGTAGTTGAAAGACTGACGAAAATGCAATCTAGTACGACATTAAGGTCTAGCTGAGCTCAAAAATGGCCGAGTTGTCACTCAGGCTGATATTGAGGACATGAACCAACGGTTTTTCTAGTTAGCAGTACTATCTGTGATGGCATGAGGAATGCAGTTGTGCATAGGAGATGTAAACTATATTTTAGTATGTTTTCCATGATATGAAATATTTTCTTGCAAAGATAGGCTTTATTCAAACGAAATCGCGCATGCACAAAGCTAAATTTATGCACTACTAATGCTACCAACGATTTCACATTTTTCACAGGGTATAAGCCGCCCACGCGCACGCAGACACCTGACGCTCAAAGATGTGCTGTCATTACCTCCCTGAACCTCCCTTCGAGTTGCCCGTTCTTCCCTGCCGCTTTCTCTCGTTGCACTCCACCCTCGCTCCACCCTGTCCACTCTCCCATACTCCTTTCCCTGCTACCCTTGCCTACTCCCCTCCCTGTAACCTTATCCACTTCCCCTCCATTCTTCCATGCACAATGGTTTGGATCGCGTCACCTTGATTCAGCTCTTAGCATGCGACTCGTGAGTCATGTGTTATTTAAATCGACTGTCGCACCACGGCATCAGGATTAGTGTTGCGTAAACAAATCTGGGACTTTTTGACCGATAATTTACCAGGATGACCTCCAAGGGGTTTTATTGCCAATTGAAATTCGGGGGGAATTGCACACATCCAGAGTTGCATTATTAATAGTTAGCATTACATATGGGACTCGTATTTAAATTGCAATGCTTGCAACGGCCCGCTACACCAGGTCTCCCCAATTGCAAGCCCCGGTCTCCACCTCACTGATTGCGCATATTTAGTAACTCGACAGACGAAGGCATCTGAGTCAGATTGTCTGACTCGTCTGAACATAGCGACATTAGTAATTGCCACATCTGAACATTGAACGGCGCGAGCCGTCCTGCATCATTCTAACATCTTGAAGTTCATGACTAGAACATTGTGACAGTAGTTTAGCGCTCTACCTTTCTATATATAGGCGTCTGAAACATTCAGGTTACGACATAGGTAGCTATAAGAGTGTGAGCAGGACGCTATCGCCACTCATCCCTAGTGCACACCATCTGCTAGCCATAAGCTCCCATCCTGTTACACAGTCTGACATTAATACACTCCCTACATCCTCTACTGCAGAGACACTATGCCACCTCATGACGAGAATGACAGCCCTTCCAGGCTGTCCCATCATCGACCATGTGAAAATGCGCTACAACCTGGGCCAAGGAAAAAACTGTTAGTATTTTGATGGCCGTCCACTGTCTACCCCCTTCCTAATCATGTTGTTACAGATGTACCAGTGACCCTCTCATCCATCATGGGAGACACTTCGGCCATACTATTCATGCCCTTTGCAACATTCAAGGCTTGATCACCAACGGCATACTTTGCATGGGAGAATATGCAGATGAGTCCGAGGAATCATTCTCTCCACAGTAAGTACATCCATCCATCTTATATATGATCAAGGCTAAAAAGAGTGCTCAACTAGACAAAGGAGAGAGTACCGTGTATTCGATCAGCTTTTAAAAATGGTCCCCGACTTAAAAGAGCGCATATTGAGTAGCTCTGAGGAGGAAGTCCAACTAATCGCTAATCTAGAGAGTCAAAAGTAGTGCATATCTTGATGAATAGTAGTGACTAATAGCTATCTTACATTTAGTTACAAAAAGGTGCTTCTAGCGCAAGATCCGACGATACCAAGAGCCTTAAATCCGCAATCATTGACTGGATCACTCCCCGGGGACAAGCGCTTAACCCGCCAATTGCTCGTAATGTCAAGAGTGACAGAGGATTCAATCATGAAAGGACAGGCGCTTTACTTTGTCCAGCTGGAGTGGACTGGTCTAATATGGAGTGAGTGCCGTCTTCATCTAATAGTAATACTGCCCTTATGCCTCCTATAGAATTCGTGAGAAACTAAGAAACGGTGAGCTTGCGGTATCTGGTGATCAGTGGCCTATATTTCTCTACCAGGGATACACATATGATGAGGATGATCCATGGAATGGCCTCTTCAGAAGTGTGTTGTTGGTTTCAGTGAGTTGTCCTCTTCTTCTATCAACCTCGCCTCGATTAAATAAATTATCCCTAAGACATATAAGCACATCTTCACATCGCCGAGCTCAGTGGACAAGGAGCCGAAGGCCACTCGATCCGGGAATGCGCGAATTCATGGAATGAGTCGCATAACTCCGGCTTCAATTGCATATGCAGCGACGCAGGTAAATCCAAAGATTTTTTGCTAACTCTGCTGAGCTGAGTGGCCCATGTACCCATAGGCACGATTTGCACTGACATCAACGCCGGTCTTCACAAGAACAGATACAGCCACCGATTCGGAAAGGTTTTATACAAGCATCTTAGAACTTTTCAAGGATGAAGATGAGAGTGCAGAAGTGGAAGAGCTTCTTACATGGTGGAACCGGTGTGTTTCTATTCCCCAAAAATATCTCATATATCTCCTCACAACCCATGTAGTCAGATATTTCCTAGCTATACTACTGTACAGCGTCCGTTGGTCAAGAATAGTGCATTAGCTAGGATCAAAGAGAAGAGAGCTGCTTTAAAAGCTTCTCTGTATAACTTATAAATTATCACGATTGTTAAATAGATATTTACCCCATATATACAAATTATATTTTATCAGTCACTACAGTCTCTCGAGGGTGCTGATGTATCATAATCGATGGCTGGGTGTCCTAGTCTCGCCAAAATTTATCAGGCAGCCAGCTCTTTCAGTATGTGATCAGGAATTGTCGTCCTCCCCACTAAGCCATTAGAACAAGAATTGATGACTTAGGCCATCCTTTATAAGGAATAAAATGTATTCAGCATTGAGACAGAAGTACAATAAGAAAAACCAGTGGATATCCTACCCACTCGTGCAATAATTAGATAGGACATCGTTTCAGTGGCATCCTTGAAGATCTTTGAACACTTGGGAATGGATGTAACTCTGATAAGAAACGTCTTACTGGATTTAGAAGTCGGTAATGAGAAAGCTGTTTATTTCTGTCCCACATGATAAGAAGTATCAAGCTTTAAGAATGCTGAGAAGAAATAAGCTTAATATCTATACTATATGGGCTGCTTATAGTTTTATTTACGACATATCTTGAGTTATTTTCCAGCATCATCATATTATATAATGCTCGGCAATAGTGCTGGAAGTTATCAATTCTGCGAACTCACTGCAGCCAACACAGAGTACACTATGATGGAATAAGAAGTCGTCAACGGCAAGAAGTAAAATTATCCCATGTCATTGTCAAGTGCTTCATTCCTTGTATTAAACTATCAGAAATATCAGACCGATAGTATTGATAGTGGCAGAGGAGAACTAACTTTAATCTTTGTGTGATATAGGCCAGTCGTATTTTCATTTATGACACACCTTGAACCAACCTTCAACAACAGCATATCATATAATTCTAGGTGGTAGTGATCGAAATCATCAATGTTTGGAGCCCACTATAATTGATACATGGCAAACCACAATGGAATAAAATGTCATCAATGATAAGGAGTAAAAATATTCCATGTCATTACCAAATGCCTAATTTACTTTATCCAATTATTGGAGATATCAGGTTTAAATCGCAGAAGAGATATATCATTAATTCTCTTTGGATATGGGATGGTCATATATTTATCAATGACACACCTTGAGCCAAGCCCCCAACACCATTGTATCATATAATACTAGATGATGTGATAGAAATCACTAATACTTCCAACTCATTGCAACCGATACAAGGTACATTATAATGAAATAAGAAGTCATCAAGGACAAGAAGTAAAAATACTTTGTTTCATTGTCAAGTCATTCTTTTCTTTTATTAAAATATGGGAGGCATCAGGCTTGAAGACCATTATATGGATTTTTCAACTATTCACTTATGTTGCACATTGAGGCAGCACTCAACACCATTATACCATACAATGCTATATGTCAGGGAAGGGAAATGCCAATATATTGAGCTCATTGCCAGCAATCCAATTTCTGTGTGGTGTTGACCATTGTTGCACTTCTTCAACATGATGTGACCTATGAAAAGAAGAGCAAAGTTGAGGTAGATTTTATTGATGTACTAGGTTGCGAAAATCTTGGACATTTAAAAAATAAATTTAGATACAGACATTCCTTGCAATTTTGTCAAACACCACTGTGTCTTGAGGGTGTTACAATGAGTGAAAGTGATGTCTTTTATTATCAAGTGGCCCATTTCTCATATCTTGTGGTCGAATATGTCAGCCTTTGAGAATAGATATTAACTGAGAAGATATAAGATTATTTCCTTGATTATATGGTCTGCTCGAACCCTCCTCCGTGATGCACATTGTGTATGTCTTCAACACCACCATGTCATACAAGAATAGGCAGCAGGGCTAGAATTTTTGAAGATATGAAGCCTATTTCCAGAAGGCCAATTGTTACATAATTTAACAATTGCTCCATTTATTTGAGACAGTAAAAGAAGAACCAACTTGAGATACATTGGTTGATGTACCAAGTTATATAGATCATTGATATATGATCTTTTTTAAAACTCTGGCTCCTGTTGTGATTGTTGCAAATACTACTGTGTCAGAAACTGCATTAAATATTGATGTGAAATAAATACACTTATGATACCAATTGTTTTTCAGTTCGAGGTTGATCTACATATATAAGCCTAGACCCATTTTCCCTCGTTTTCCTGATGGATGTGTAACTGCTATACCACCGGGTCTTTTAACCCATATTTAGGTGCACATGTACGGTCACCGTATGAGATGAAGGCTGAAATGATGGTTCAATTCTAACGATTCATGACCTGTCCAAGAGTTGAACAGGCAACTTCTACCAAACATTTAACGCCGACTAAGGCACACTGAATGCCGAGGTGTGGTTGGTGCACTACCAGGTCTTGTATAGTATACTGGGTTCAGATCTACGTTAGGTGATTTATCAGGCCGGTAGAAGGAAAAGGGGTATTTAGGAGACGACATAGCCCAGAGTCGGGAGATTCGACCTCATTTGTGCTAATAAGATTTCATTCATTATCATAGTAGATAGGCAGTCGTTATACCAAGATCTTGTGTCGTATACCTGGATGCAGATGTAGGAGGATTGAGGGTCAGTTGAGTCGTTCTCAATATATAAATAAGTTCACGAGTTCACTGGAGGTTTTGCATAGTTCTACAGGAATGACAGTACCAAACAAAGTGCTTGGAAAGAGCCAGCGGTTATCCAGAAATAAACATGGGAACGAGTTGTAAGCGCGCCGCAGAGCTGTTAAAGTGATCGATGCGATATTTGGCTTTGTGAGATATCAAGGCCATGGACATTGCCGGATAGATAAAATTTGGGGCGACGATAAGCAGGATTGGCAGAAAGCAGGACCAAAATCCGCGTTGGCGCCGGAATATAGTATATTTGCGGCGATTACGGCCCGAAGAAGGCAGAACATTCTCGAAACTTTACCGGGACCTGCGAGACAAAAATTGATTTGCATTGCTCAGCGTGCTCCTCGTGCCCAACGTCGACTGCACTGTCCCCGTGCGTGCATTCCTTGGATTTCCGGTCCTTTCGCTTATCTTCTCTAGCGTGAAGTAGTGGGTGTTGTGCTACCGATAGCAGCGACAAGATAGCAGGTATGGCGAACAAAAAGGGCAAACCATCAGCAACGAAGAAGCGGGCTGCAGCCACGCCGCTGCCGGAAGGCGCGGCATCGAGCAGCAAGGCGAACGGGGCTACCAGGTGTGTCTTGTCTTTGTTGGTGGCGTTGGATACCCGGGTCACTAATGTCTTGCTTTACAGCACTGAGCAAGCGTCTGGCTCAGGCACAGGGTCGAGCCCACCCCAGTCCCCCAGCCCCGCGAAGGCGTCCCCACAGAGCTCACCAGAACCCGAGGAGGAGGATATCACGAAGCGCGCTGAGAAGACCAAGGAGCAGGGCAATGTCTCTTTCAAAGCCGGGCGCTACGGCGAGGCCATCGACTTCTACACCAAAGCCATCGGTTCGTCAAAGGGAACTTCCATTCTCTCTCTGAGAAACTAACGCCGTCCGTAATGCAGAGATGAACCCCCTCGAGCCCGCCTACCTCACTAACCGCGCTGCGTCCTACATGGCCCTCAAGCGCTTCCGCCCCGCGCTCGAAGACTGCCAAATGGCCACGTCTCTCCAGTCATCCGCCCCCGTCCCCAAGACCCTCCTCCGCCTCGCGCGGTGCCAGCTCGCTCTCGGAGAAACCGCCGCCGCCGGGTCGACCATCCGCGGTGTACTCTCCCTCGAACCGAAGAACGCGCAGGCGGTCCAGATGAAGGATAAGGTCTCGCTACTGGAGGGACATGTGAAAAACTTCGAGACGGCGAGGAAGAGGAAGGATTGGGGACTGGCAAGGTTGGCGCTGGATAAGTGCCTCCAGGCAATTGAGGGCGAGGGTGGGGATGTACCTGCGGATTGGAGGATATGGAGAGTCGAACTGGAGCTGTCGAGAGGGAATTGGGATGCAGCAAACATGGCGGCCAAGTAAGTTCTTCCTTCGCTATTCTTTTCATCCGTATCTTTCCCGTTACTTATCACTTGACTTTCACCAGCGATGCTCTCCGGCAAAACTCCAGCTCCCCCGACGTGCTCGCCCTGCGTGGGCTCGTCCTCTTCCTGAGCGGCAAGCTGCCCCAGGCTCTGCAGCACGTCTCCTCCGCGCTGCGGCTCGACCCTGGGCATGAGGCCGCCGCGCGCCTGCGCAAGCGCGTCAAGGATGTCGAGCGTCTCAAGGAAGAGGGCAACACGGCGTTTAAGAGCGGAAAGCTGCAGGAGGCGGTGGATAGATATACGGAAACGCTGGAGGTGAGCTCGTCGTTGTACCTTTTGCGAGACATTTCTTGATCGGTTTCCTTTGATAGCGGATAGGTGAGGCAGAAGAGGAAGGTAAAGGCGGGCAGATCCGCGCAACGCTCCTTTCAAATCGAGCTACAACTCTCCTCAAGGTACGTTTCCCCTTTCCCTCTCTCCCTCCGTCCATCCCTCACTCCTCTCTCACTTAGCTCGAACAATACACCGCCGCCCTCGCTGACACCGACGCCTCCCTCCTCATCATCCCGACCTCCTTCAAAGCCCTGCGCACCCGCGCGCGCATCCAGCTGCACCTCGAATCATATGACGCCGCCGTCGCCGACTTCAAGTCCGCCATCCAGCAGGCATCCACCGAGGGCACTGCGAGCGACGCGGACGTCCGCGCATTGAAGACGGAGCTGAAGAAGGCCGAGGCGGCGCTGAAGAGGAGCAAGACGAAGGACTATTATAAGATTCTTGGTGTGAGCAGGGAGTGCACGGAGATGGAGATAAAGAAGGCGTATAGGAGAGAGAGTTTGAAACATCATCCAGATAAGGTGCGTTTTCGTCCTCCCTTTTACTCTTGCTTCTTTCCCTCTTTGTTATGATTTGGTCATGAGACTGATGTCTTCCTCACACACAGGGCGGCGACGAAGAGAAATTCAAACTCGTCGTCGAGGCGAACGCCGTCCTCTCTGACCCTCAACGGCGCGAGCGGTACGACATGGGCGAGGACGAAGACGGGATGCAGGACACCTCCGGCATGGGCGGCATGGGCGGGATGAGCCAGATGGATCTCGCCGAGCTGTTCGCGCAGTTCCATGGGGGCGGTGGCGGGGGCGGGTTTGGCGGAGGCGGGTTTGGTGGTGGAGGGGGCCGCTCGAGAGGTGGGCATTCGCATGGCGGGTTCCCGTTCTGAGATCTGGGTGGCTGTACATATTGTGAGATCTGAGTGCCTTGGCGTGGGGTGGTGGACCGGACGGATGGCCGATACCCTCCTCTGTGTGCTATATAGTCATTTGCCCCTTGTTGGATGCTGGATGATTCGACACAGATGGTATTATCAATCGACCTGCTATCGCCTAGCTAGCTACGGATTGCATACTCTTCACGTGCTTTGTGTTTATGTCTGATTTCTTTTGTCTCTTTTATTTTTTGCTTGTCGAATACGTACCTGCTATTGTGTATAGATTTCAGATTCAAGAGTGCACGTCGAGTAACGTAGATACGACTACAACCATCTCCAAGGTAAAAATAACATCCGTAAGAAAAGATGATATAGCACCAATCTTTAAGTTTTCGTCTCCATGTTTCCCTGCGTCGAGCTCAGATACCGTGGCCATAAGTCTGTTACCAGTGTAGCTCGGCTGCTGAAAGAGCATGATAAAATTGCTTCATGCTAGGTGCCAATTCAGGTTAACAACTTGTAAGCTGTTGCGGATCTTGACAACAAGGGGATTGTTGACCATGTCATTTAGTAATCAAGTACCTGAGATGTTTACGGCGATCGTCTGAAAGGCTTTACTAATGATGAAAATGTGGTGAATTCCACTTTGCATACGTGATATACGGATTTAGGAGGAAAAAACACCAGACGTACCTGTGGTCTCAATGGTGGATATCGACGCTTGCCAGGTTGGGCACCCCATTTCATTCTCGTATATGCGGCATCGGACTATAATGACCTGTGCAAAAGCTACCGTGCAGCTGCCTCAGAACGATCACTCTTTCGCTTTCGGATTTTGACGACTATGTCATCATCCTCAAATGTCCCCATGCCGGTACTTAGAATTATCAAACCTTAGCAGGATACACATATCAGCTTGGATTGTAAGATCTCATTAGCGAAGAAAATACCTTCGTCTTTGAGCACTACCCGTGCCAATTTCTCTGCCTGGCCTTCTCCTAGCTTAGAATACGCGGCATTGGGTGGTTCCGGACCATTATGAGGCACGAACCATGTCGCCACCATAGGCTCGCCTTCGGACAGTCGAGCATGGTGAATACCTGCGTATTTCTCCACGTCATTTAGTATGACACTCCCATAAACGGGCATAAATGTCGATATTGTCTTTAAATCATGACGGACCATGAGTCGACGAGCCCATTCAATGATTTTGCTGTCTATGAAGATAAATCATCCACCTAGGTGGAAGAGCAGTGTATCCGAATCTGAACTAAATTGATATTGAGAAAGCGATGGTGTAAAGTCAACGATGGCGTGGGATGAATCCCATCATCTTATAACTTTAGAGGTAGGAGTATGTTCATGTATTGATTCTTGTGGGTTGTGCTCTTAGCAGTTGCTATCGTATTAGGTATAGAGTGGATACCAGCCGATAAAAGATATATTTCCACCACGTCCAAGGTTCGGTCCTTGAAGGGAAGATTTTTGCGATTTCCGACGTAGCAATGCGATATATCTTCCGGTGGTTGCTATTGAACACAACAAGAACAAGGAGACTTTGCGTCTAAAACGGGGGTTGCTGGCTCGTAGCTGCGCTAGTTTCTAGGGCGCAGTACCTGGAGTACGTCTCGGAGCCAATGACTATCCGGTGTATGGGGTACGTAGATAGTGCCGCCATAGTGATCTGTGCACGGTCTTGAACCCTTTGGTGAGTGGAACGGAAAAACGGTAGACAAATGTAAGATGTTATACATGCAGTCAATACAGCTGTCCTGCTGCCTTGCTGCAAGTTGAAGAAAAGCAAACATTAGGCTCACTGGCGCCATTTGTGGAAAGATCCAGTGCTCTTTCTGAATGTACAGGGGTTCTAGTCCAATGGGAAGAGGAAAGCGAGTCAGGAAGAACTTGAGAATGACGACCGTGGTTCAAGCCCCCATTCACAGCCAATAGCTGAGTAACGGTAACTGGTAATCGGTAACCAAATCGGTAACCGAGTAACCGCGTATTGCCGGTTCTTACCTCACATATGTACGCGTTGTTTGGCACGGGCGGCATCAGAGCACGAGGATGTTCAACTTTTCATCTGCTTCACTCACGTCCTTTGTTCTTTCCCCTCCTACTTCAACTTTCATCTTATACGGCCCCCTACTTACGAGCCCCTCTTATCCTCATTTCTTTCCTCCTTCTATACTCTTCCTCCTCCTCCTTCAGAATCTACACGCACTCCCCACGACTCCCCTACTGCCATGACGACGACCTACTCCGCATTCTTCTCCTCAGGGCTGCTCGCACCGCACCATGCCTTCATGGGATATTCCTCAGCACACATAAGTGCAGGGAAAGATAGCTTCTATTCATACTATGACCAGCCATCGCCTGCACGGGCGTCATCGCCCATGCCGCTCCCAGACGACAGCGACATCGAGGTGGACGATATAGACTTAGATGGACGAGGCACCACACCGACGCCCGAGGCACGCAGCTCGAAACCAGTGTCCATGAACACCACCATGAATCCCGCAGCAGATACTGCGGCCGCTACGACGCAGCAGCGCCCACGCCTGCGCAAGCGCCGCTCGAGCCTGACCGTAGCCGTGTCGCCCATGAGCGCCATCCGTTCCCCAGCACGCACCGCGACAGCTGCCTCACAGATCCAGCGTCATCTAGCTACCACCCCGCTCAGGGCACGCAGCGGGAGTGTAGGCTGTGGCACGGGCGGGGATCTGTTCGGGAATATCGGCCTGGGGAATGCAGCTACGGAGGGAACGAGCCTAGTGGGGCGGATGAGGAGCGGGAGTATGGGTGGCGTCCTGAGGTGCGTTTGCTCTGTTCGACGTGCTGTATGCTTTCCGAGAACGATCACTGACGTTAGCGTACATTTTACTTTGTGCTCAGGCCTCGCCGAGGAGTTAGGCGCATCAACTCCGTGCCGGCCCCAGCCCCTCCTCCGACTGCGCCCCTCCCTGCGCTCCCGTGCTTCCAGCTTCCCGTTACGAATCCAAATCACTCTGGACTCCCTCCCCCGCCTCACTCCGCGCCTCTTTTCGGAACAATGCACGTCAACACCAATATAGCCCAGCGCGCGAGCGATGCAGTCATCAAGAAGGGCCGAGAGCGCGCCTTTTCCATCACGAACGCAGACACGATCGACGAGGAGATGAAGGAGAATTGAGTTATCCTGCGTGCGTATGAATTATACACTCACGAGCCCGACCCGATTCTGCATATTCTCAGCTTTTTTGGAACCTTTATTTATCCTCGATGGACTCTCTTTTCTCGATGGCATATCCCACTTTTAATCATAATCCCATGTCGACTCGTCAAGTTTCCTTCCCCGCATTCTTGGTCCTTTGCATCTTCACTACCCATATATTTCAAAAGCCTTCTTACCTCTCAGGGTTCATGACTCGTACAAAACCTGGATCCGGCATCCAGTTTCCTTCCCTACTTTACGACCCTCCATCCCTAATACGTAACATCCACTATCTATGTATCTATGACTGGTCTTCCCTCCCCGTTATCTATCATCACCTTCCCCGCTTCGTCGCTATTTATAGTCTCATTCCAGCTCCTTACTTATTTATCTACACCATTCCCTTTCCGTCCGCACATCCGTTCATGAACTTTGCAAGTCATAGAACCCTTTGCTTTTGTTGCCTATCCGCTTGTTACGTATATGCTTGATTAGGTAAATAATAATTATGTATATGAACATACTTACCCCCTCCTGCTGGACGACCTGGTGAACTTAGGTCAAATACCAACACGCGTTCTGGATAACACGCTCGATCTCAGTCGACGCCGCGTGTTGACTATAATGTAGCTCTTGCTTACCGATGATCATAGATTCCTTAAAACCACAATCCTTATCTCACTCATGGTAATTCGCGCAAGAATTGTAGTGGGCGCATCGGGCCACCATCTAAGACCTAGAGTCAGAATCGAGTAGGAATCTGGAGGGCGAAGATCGATGGGATCAGAACCAAAATAGGGCAAACTAACGCAATAGCGTACCTCATGATGCAAGAGTCTGCTCCATTGCATAGGGTACGACCCTCTTCTCCTAATTCCCTCGCAATTCTCAATTCCTAATAATAGTGCTGGTGCAAATGCGCGTTATGCCGCGTCCACAATGCATGCCTAAACATATTCCTGTAGCCCTTGTTGCGTACAACGCGTGAGGGTTGAATATTCGAGCAAGTAAAGAAGCCCATGCTCCTGATCAATATATTCAACTTCGACTGAGTGGCAGCGGCGAACTCGGGTAGGTAAAGTTTTGTGCAGTAAAGAGGTGAAGAGAAGGTTCAAGGTAAGGCTGGAAGGTAGTAGGGAGAAGGAAGTGGAAGGTCGCGACAGAGAGTATGGAGATATCACCGCGTTTTGCTGATGTTTAATATTGTGGGAGAAATTGGAGTCGGATTTATGGAGAATGGACTTGCCTCGGTCATCATAGTACAGTCGCGGACAGACAAAATCGACAAAAAAAATAAAATTTTAGTCTTGTTTCCGGAAATCATCGGAATCGATAGAAATCCACTTAAGGAGCTTCCTGACTAATTTTCAGCTCATCCTATCGAGCCATTCCATTTTAAAATTACCATTTAAGGAATATATACCTCAAAATATCAGCCAAACCCTTTTTTTTAAAATCAATTAAATCATGAAAAATAGCGCAATCGCTTTCTTTTTTGAAGAGCAAAATGATCCCAAAGTTTGGTGGACTTTTCACAAGCCGTTTTCCACCAAAAAAAATCCCAAATTTCACTGTCCCTGCTGGGAATCATTGATTATTCTTCGTATGTCTAACAAGAAGAGAAACATTACTGGCCTTCGGAATCAGTGAATTACGAACCAGGTCTTGATGCTCGAGGCCCTTATCAAAGAAGCTGGTCATGAATATATCTTCCTCCCCAAGTTCCACTGTGCATGTTGAAATAACACCGATAATACGGCCGAAACCGCTATTTAGGTGACAAACGAGTAAAGAACTACAAGTAAAATACTCAACCTTATATGTAAAATATGTAGCCGTTATGTACAGAATAAAGAATACGAATGAAGAGTAATACGGAAAGCAGTGTCCGTTCAAATACCAATACGACCTGTAACGGTCCGACGTCAGCCGGACTTCCAGTGGGACAGGCGTCAAGCTCGTATTTCCAACAGTGCACTCAATCCAATTGAAATGGTAAATTTAATTATTCCATGAACCCCTCTAAAACTAATGCTTCACCCTTCAGTACTGGGGATGGGTCAGGTATTGATATCATCAAGTTCAGAAGAAAATATTAGAGGATGCAAAGCAAGCGGCACTTGACTACTGATGTCATTCGGAGATTCATTAATCGTTCCTGGCAGTTTATGGAACCGAGCTCTGCTATCCGGAAAGGCCGTCGTCTGGGCAATTCGCAAGCAGAAGGCCATTGCACAATTTCCCAGCGTGCGATGATGCACCTGGATGCCATCGTTCACCCAACTTAGGTACTTAAATGTCATTGATTTTGGTCAAAAATTTGGCCGATCTAAATGGCTCGTGGGAAAACTTCGAAGATATTTTTCGACGTATTTTGTCGAGCTGATCAAGATTCTGAAATCAGATCACCAAAGTTTTGGGTGGTTGCTGAGATATCCAAGTTGTTGACTTGGTCTGTCCGCGACTGTAGTACTGCGTACATCACTTATGTGACCCTAACCATAGAATGAGTGACATCCTTTGTGTCCAGCCTGATTATGCTACGCTCCCACGACCAGGATCCTGCAGTATGCAACCATACTCTCATTCACGCCGTCACCCCAGGCCCCAGCCGTCACCTTGCTTTCTTTACCTTCGTGTTTCACCAGTGCTTCCTACTTAATTTAAATGCAAATTTTCCTTGGTGCTCTTGAACGATCTCATATCGACAAACCACGTACTACATGGTTAGCTCAGAGATATACCTCGGACTGATATGTATATGCACTAATATCTTTCTAATGTGTCCGTTTATAAGTCCCTGGAAAACCACATAAACCTCTAATGGCCGTATGGGAAAACTTGGGGGCAAGAGCCGGCCTGAGGCTGGTACAAATAATCCAGGTTCTTGTTGAGGGCCGTAAGCAAGGCACCCTTGGGGTTGGGATACAACGATCTGACAGTAATGTTGACGAAATCACTGTACAGCTGGCAAGGATCACCAGTGAAGCTGGCGGAAGTAGGGTCGAGGACATAATTTCCAACACCTCCAACATTTTTTCCAGGTTGAATGGGATGAACTGCGAATATAGTGCCAATCGCGTCTCCGACTTGGTTGCTGATCGAGGTGTTCGCGCGATGGAAATCGGAGGGCATCTGGCTATTTTGGAAAAAGCCACGTGCGACGGTCATGTTAAGCTGGCCGTCATGCTTGCGTCCATCCACGAAAAAGAAAACGGGGAATACAGACTCCGCGAAAGCAGTGAAGTAGCGAGGTGATACGAATGAGAAGTTGGGGTTGGTGGCTATTGATTCTTGGATACGTTTCCACCTAAACTCAGCCGCGACCGACAGATTGTAATTCCCAGCACCGAAGCGATTGCTATATTCCACGAGCTATGTAATAAAGAGATTCAGAGCATAACTGTGAGTCAATATCTGGAAAAGCTCGAAAAACCAAATATGCACCTCATCGAAAAGTGTTTCATTGAAACTATGGTTGTCGCCGAAGAATGCATCCCCTGTGGCAATGTCAATCCCGTGCTGCTCGTTACCAAAATGAAACTGGGAAAATTACCTCGAGTAGTGCTAGCATCGCCTATGAACTCTTGCTTAATATATAGAATGGTGTACATATTAAGTTACGTACCTTCGAAAACGGCATGTGTATCAAGCCCTCCAACTATAGCAGGTGCAGGGGGATCGGGACCCGTTTTAGCTGACTTGCCTCCGATACTTAGTAGATCGGTAAGCAAATTTCCGTCAACGAGCATGGCGGCATAGGTGACGAAGACAGCAAGGTCATTGCCCATATTGAAGCCTTATGATATGTGGAAGTCAGAAATTTCAATAGTGAAGCAACTGTTTACCACACCTTCTTGTACAGCACTGACGATTTGTGAAGGTCTCGCAATACCGTTTCGAGGAAGCCACTAAAATAGCAAAAGAAAGGTAAGTAGAATATTATGGGTTGTGGCATTCACATACCCCATGAGATGCCAAAGTGTTCAGTCCAGGGCAAGGTCCTCGTATATCTCCAGGTTTCAGAGGCATCCACGGATGATTCTTGTCGTTGACCAACTTCGTAGACGTGTCGTTTAATGGCCCAGGAGGGGTTGGCGAATCACGGGTGTGTAAAGTTGGAATAATATGCGCCAGCTGTTCCTCCGACAGGCCAGCTAGCGAGCCATAAGACGGAAATGCGAACGTGGTAGAAACAAATGAGAGAGCAGTTAGAGCAAGGAAACGCATTGTTCGAGAGGAATTGTGCGTGATATCTTCATGGCTCACGCCATACCACCTCTTTTATACCAAAGTTACTTGAGATTCGGAGATGCTGAAGTAATCTTTCGAACTGCCAAGCCGCTGCGAGCACTGCCTTTTCGGATATGCAATGTTAATTTCTTTGTGCGCAGCTTGGGTTATATCACTGCCAGTGTGAAAATGGAACCAAATTTCGATCTTTAACAGTGCCGAAATGGCGCGTAATTCCTTAATAAAGTTCAAACAGCGTCAAAAATATCTCGGACATAGAGAACGCACGAGATCATAGTCATGCTCAGAACGGCTACTTTTCCGGCTGTGATGCAAATCGCGACGCAGAAGAAAAAAACGGGGGAATAAGAAGTCCTATTTCTGTCAAAGTTCGCTGCGCATATGCCGGCCAGTTTCGTTCCAAGGTCAGAAATCTCCATTACGTTATGATTAACATCTGCAGATCGTTATCGTTGAAACAAAATTTTGAATATGCACTGCGGCTGATTGGTCGTAAGTACTGGAATGTCTTCGGATTGTCTAGTAAAGAGCTGTATCAAACGTTTGACAATCTAAGAAGCGTAACCGCACGATGGAAAATAACACCGTCCGGTGGAAGCAAATTTAGGTCACTAAAGCGTTTCGTAAGCTATTTATGTTGATGCGGAGATTGGGATAATACAATGATTTCGATTGGCGTTGTCGGTCGTAGTAAGAATAGGCGAGGGTGATCTTCGGAGAGAAACTGTCTTCAAATTGATGCCTGCAAACCGCTGGTGCAGCATTGATCTCTCTTACTGAAGATGCCGGATAAGCGATAGGAAATAAACGACAAGTCATAACGCTAAGTTCCGGATAATAGAAGCAGGAGGGAGCCGGCTGACCATGGCGGAAGCGGTATTCATGAACTAACGCCAGTTGCATATGCTCAGGGTACCTCCGCACTTTGTCACCAGCTGGCGGAGGCACATGCTCGGCAACTGAAAAAGGAAATCTTCAGCAAAAGAAGAGATGCAACTTCGAGAAAGGCACACACCTCGTGCAAGCTGACGTTCGAATGGGCATTAGTGAACACGTCAGCGATAATTCAGAGCTGTTCTTGCGGCCGGACGAGGGAAATTACGCGATAGCTTACGATGGTACCGTATAGCCCAGGCCTTACGATCATTTAGGAACCCCGAACTATATATCCATCTAGGATATGCTGCGCAGTACTCTAACACACTGGATGCCGGTTATCATGGAGATATGGATGCGTGGAGAACGCAATATTGTACCATAGCATTCTCAGGGAGCAAGGCTCCACAGAATTCTTCATACATAGCTCTCGCAAAACCCTCTCTGTATCTGCTGTTTAACACAAGTCCACAATGAACTTCCGCTGAGCCAGACATAGTGCCGCCAGTGCACATGTAATCCTGGCAGAGAGAAAAAAGGCGGAGTTCTTGAACAGGGAAACGTGAAGATGAGTGTTACTTGACGTGGGATTGAACAAATTTCGTAGCTGCCGTCGTTGCAAAGGACCATCAGAGTGACTGGTAGGGAAATAAAAAGCAAGAGAACGAATGGTAGGAGCTACATGGATGCAGCGGTAAGTTTCATTATCATCTAGGGAAACATTATCCTAGGTGAGGTTGTGCTCGTGGGAGATTTGTGTTTGTGAGACTTGAGCGACAGTAAGGATACGAGAAAAGGGTAAGGGGCAAAAATTTGTAGATCATGCGAACGACAATCCACAACGCTAAACGACATCGGGCGCCACCAGCCGTCAGCGAGATTTGTCTGCTTGCCCCCTAGCTGCTAACACCGGCAGGTGCCGCCGTCAAAATCCCATTAGAGTTATCCACCATCAGATATTACATAATCATTTACAGTTACCTCCGCGATTTAAATTCATTCTCCTGCCACCAGTGATCAATGTAACAGCTTAATTCTTTTTAGTGTTTGGAGTTCAAAGTGTAATGCATATTTACACCTGCATTTTTAGAACTTGTGGGAATTTTGTGAAGTTTGGTTCTTTTCTGTAGAATAAATGCAATCCAAGTCTGTAGCTATAGTGTTTGTGAAAAATGAAGTCAGATCATGATTTGCTGTCACATCTGATGGTGGGTAACTGTATTTGGACTCAATGACTTTGGAAAACAAACAGACATGATCAACGTGGCAAGATTCAGGATCGTGCGAATTGCTGACTGGAACCAAAAGCTTTGTAACGCCCGCACTTTCTCTTTTTCACCTGGTCGATCTTCCTCTACCTGCTTACTTTGGGGTTAGATAAAGAACGTACCTGAGGTACCGTTTAATCTCTGTAAGCAGATAAAGTCTAACAATTAGATGTTGGAATAATTACGAGCTTGCCGTGTTACCCGGACAGGAAAGGAGCAAGTGCCAGAGCGATGCACTACGCGTCTTAATTGGTGTATTAGTTTCGTGTATTCGTACTCAGTTTGTTTCATCTATTTACTTATAAACGACGTAGTCTACTGTTGTATATTCGCTCGTTTATCACCCTTATAACTTTTTGTCGCTTGCTAGGGCGTTATTTTAATATTAGAGACTCCGTGACGCATTCTAGATCTCTTATCTCTGGTCACAAATTTTGACAATATCAGCAATTTTATCCCCTTCGACTTGCGTTCAACTTGAGAATATTTATGAAATGTTCAACAGCTTTCCACTCGCTCTTCACATTGTCTTAAGACTCGGTTTAGCTGATGCATAAAAATATGCAAGGCACTCAAGCAAGACGACCAAGCAATTTCATTCCGTCTTCATCTACACCTGTAGAACTAACAGGTAATTTACCGGTTTCTGAGACACAGAACATAGCAGTGACATCTTATTTTGGATGTTTGAACGGTCTCCTTTTCATCCGATGGTCTCTCCGGACGGCGAAACTACAAATGACTCCCCAGGGGCATCGACGATCTTCCGCCCGAAATATTGATTACCACATTTAAAGCTGTCTTTATAAAACTGCCCAAAAGGGATCGTACGATGGCATATAGGTTTGCAGGACGCGAACCTGTACATCTTCTTGTATGGAGGGACGAGGACGTCCTTTCTCCGGGCTTTTTTTCTTATGTGTTCGCTTGTAAACCACCTCTGGCGAAAGGTTGTACTCGGCATACCGAAGTTCTGGACAAGCTTTCGTATCTACGTGGACTCAAACCCGACTCGGGTGTCGGAATTTAATTCATTGCTCGAGTTTTCTCGCGATCTTCCTCTCGACCTGCATGTCGTTCGATGATCGAGTACGTTCCATGAAATCGACGAAGACGAGCGATCCTGGATGCGGAGCATTATCGATACAGTTACTCTCCACTTTTCAAGATGCAGAAGTACTACGTTCGATGTTATCCCGTAGCTCATCACTACCCACTCTATCCCATAATCTATGAAATATTTCTTCTCTTGTCAAGGTTCTGAGACTACACTGTAAAATGGACGACGGCATCATCAATGGCATCCCTGTCTACTGAGAACACCCTTTGACCTGTGTAAATATGAGGCCATACACGCCTTCATTAGATGGCCGAAACTTCGTATACGACTGTATTTACGCCCTCGACTTGTTCCACTACGTTTCAGGGAGAGAAACGGGATATATCCATATCTTACATTTCAAGCAGTATTCACAGAAAGAAGATTCCATATTTCGCCGTTTCGAACTGCTCATGCAGCTATAATTCACGGAATTGTCTCGAATCATCCTGTCGGACCTGGAATTTAACACTGAGTTTCGAAAAGCTGCGACATATGGTCTTGTCAAGGATAACCAAAGGTCCCCATTTCCAAAATCTTGAGCTACGTGGCGCGACGCTTCGGTACGGCGATGTAGTTTGGTTTCGGGATAGAATTACAGTATAGGTGGATTTCCATAGCACAAATTTTTGAACTCCCGTGATAAATGTACATGGCATTAATCTATTAAATGCTGTCGTCCTTACAATTATCTCATAAATCTCGCAGAAGACCCTGATATTGGCCGATCTCTATAGCCACAAGAAAGTACATTCGAATCTGTTTCGCTTCCTTCTACATTGAAAGGGACGTAAAATTCATCGAGTCTATCTGAATCTGACATGTTATGTGAAACTTCGGTCCCAGCAGAAGTACGCAGTGTTTAAACCTTTAGAGGATTATGCGGAAGTGGTAATCTTTGCTAATTCATCGACATGTATTGGATAAGCTATTGTGGTTACCTGAAACGGTTAAAGGGACTTCAAATTAAATGTAGAATTCAGCAACTTACTTAACAACATCTCCCAGCAACAATGTTCATTGTAGCAATATGTTGTAATAATTCCTCGTTTACTTCTCGCATCCCAATGCTAATCGCCATATTCACTGCAACGAGGAGATGCGCCTATTGCGCCATCAGCCGGTTCATGGTGCTTAACAGTGTAACTGTTGGCAGGACAAGTTAGATTGACAAGTGGTACAAGTTAGAACACGCACAAGCAAAGTAAATCCTATGTGGCTTTGTCGAACGGCAAGCTAATGCAATACTGCTATCTGCGTTGCGCTCCGCAAGGAACATTGTTGGAAGCCTTACTGAGGTATGTGATGTAAGGTCAGGTTATTGTTGGCTTTCTCTCGGTTGATATCTTACCTCAACAGCTGGAAAAAAAGGTAGTTCTCAAGGCTTTCATGATCTCTCGAAAAGTGCAGTTCGAGAAATGTATAGGTTGTCCAGAGGAGAGTACCACGATTTTATAAGAAAGGAGCCTTCACGTCGAGCAAAAAATATAAGTTAAAGGAAAAGAACATATCGAGAGCCGCACTTTCAAGGTCATCAAGGAGATGTACGAGTTTCGAGTCATTCTACCTGTGCATATATGTAGGACCCGAATGAAATGCTATCGTTTACTGTGAAATATTAAAGGCTGCCCAAGACTACACCATCCTAGAAAGCGCAGGTCGCAGCCTGAGAAAGAGCACCCTCATTATGAGTTAAAAATACAAATAAGCTGAAGAAAGAATACACCAATTTGACCCCCATCCTACCCACTTCCTCGCCTTTCTTGTCGTGCGCGCACTCTTGCAATGACACGATCAACCACGAACCCTACCACAACACAGTACACGCCTCACCAGAAGCATCTGCTGCTCGCACCAACTTCACATCGTCTTCCAAACCAGTCAGCGCTTACCCCCCAAAAACCAAACGCAAATCACGCACCAAGGCGTATTACCCACACTACCCATATCCGAATCGCCAAGAACCAGAAGTCCGCCAATGGGTGTTTAAGGCCATACCATGCCATTGCCCTCCTCATCGTGCTAATCAGCGCATCAAGGCCGTAGATTGCTACTAAGTTGAGGGTAGTCATGCCCGCTTCGGGGCTCGGCGGGAGGCAGAGAAGGCACACGAGGGTGCGGCTGGGGATGTGCGCCGCAGGAGAGGGGGGGAGGGGAGATGAGTTTGGAAAAGAGGGTCATCCTGCAAATACGGTTGGAACTTGGTGAGTATGACAGAAGAAGGAAGAAGGGGGAGACGAAAACATACGTGCCCGCCTCCGCCAGCTCCCCAGTCCGTATAGACACGCGATGAGGAAAGAAGTGCCATTTGCGTAAGAGAGGATGGGGGTGGAGCCCGCAGTGTGAAAGCGAGAGGGGAAAAGGGATCGGGCCGAGGGGTGGAAGGGCGGTGGTTTGTTGCGCAGGGTGCTGAGGCCCCAATAAATGAGATGGCCAGAGCAGTGGCAAAGAGCCGGAGGTACGCTGTAAATGGCCACGATAGAAGGGGAAAGGGGTTAAAATACAGCCTTTAATTTTACGGTTAAGTACATAGCAGCATTAAAAAGAAGGAAAAGAAAAAGAATCAAATCGAATAAAGATACCCCTAATACATCTGCGCTTTCTTCCATTCTCTCCGTCGTCCTCGGTGTGCGATTGTCCGGTTGAAGCGCGCCGCTCTTCACAACCCACGATGATAGCGGCAGAGAGTGGTTCGGCGCTCAGTTCTGGTTGGGTGGTGGATCGGCGGGTGCTTCTGGTTCCATTGCGCCCGCATGTGCTTCTGGTACCGTGGGCTCTGCGTATGCTTCTGGTTCAGCCGTCCATCCTGCCAGTTGAGCACCTTCTCCCTCTGCTGTCCACTTCCCTCCTACCACTACATCTTCACCGCCAGCACACCCAACCGCAGTCGCACCAGCACCAGCACCAGCACCCGCACCCACATCAGCACCCGCACCTCCCGCCGCCGCCACACCCTTACCCGCATCCTATCCTCCTCCCCCTCCCCCAGCCTTCTCACCACACCTATCCCCCTCCCGCTTCCTATACTCTCTCGCCCTCTCCTTCACCTTCTCCCTCCTCATTTCGCCCATCTCTCTTGCCTCCTTCCGCGCCTGCGAGAGGTTGCTCGCGGCCGAGCGGTGCGTTTTGTCCATGTAAAGCGAGCCGAGGAAGAGGGACGGGTAGAGGCCCGCGGCGAGTGTCTGCAATGGAGGTGGGGTTAGTATGTGCGGAGGGGAACGGAGGTACGAATGGGAAGATAAGATAAGACTGAAGATGAAGGGAGAAGCGGGGCATGTGAGGAAAGGTGATAAGATGGATGAGGCGACGAGTAGAGAAGGGCAAGTGGAAGATAAGGACGCACCAAAACCCCAAACAACAAAATCATCTTCTCCTTCCACAACATCTCCTCCGTCGGCTTTTCCTCCTCCTTCCACTTGCCTCTTGCCCTCTCATACTCCGCGCGCCGATTGTGCGTCGCATAGTACCCCCTCCTCCTTCTATCCAATTCGTGGATGTAGGGATCAAAGTTTCCCTGCCCCGGATACGTGCGCAGCGAGCCGCGGCGGAGGACCTCGTACGCTGCAGAGATGCTCTGGAAGCGCGCGCGCCGCTCAGCGGGCGGGAGGGGGTAGGAGTGGTGCGAGTCGGGGTGGTGTAGGCGGACGAGGTCATAGTCTATATTCGGAATTTTAGTTGAGCTCTGTAAACCCAAGAAAGGAAGTGCAGGTGGACGAATGAGAGAGATAAGAGGACGTACACCGCGCCTTAATATCCGCTTGCGACGCCCCCATCGGCAAATGGAAAATCTGGTGTGGCGTCGGGCGAGGATGGGCGGGGAACGGGAACGGGTTCTTCTCCTTTGCTTCCCCTGGACCCACGCGGAACCCAGGACTTGGAGCGGTGGTGCTCGTGAGTCGGGAATGGATCAGAACCTGCAGGTGCCCCGGGAGCTGGTGCGCGGAGGCGAAGAAACGCTGGGCGTGCATCGTGCTCGCGCGGGGGTGCATGGTGATGAGCCTATCCTGAGGGATTCGGAGTGAGTATTGGGTTGGGCTGGATATAATGTGAATGACGATACCCTGGGTGAATTGGAACTTGACCGGTGTGTATGGCTGCGTCCGATGTAGACATTGAGCTCGATGAGATCCCACTCGGGTATTGCCGTCCCGGTCATGTGAAGCTGTGGGAAATGAGAAGGCAAAGTTTTATTTAGGTGCGGGTGCAAAACAAGTTTCCAACAGTATCAATTTCCTAGACGATATTCTCCGCGCCCTGGTCCGCAACAAAGCATACCTGGAGAACATTTATCACCTTCACTATTATCTTTCTTCCAGCTTTAGTAATGTTTTTTGATCTGGCAAAAACGATAGTGCCATCGATCAAGGATGCTGAGGACTGGATTTGAATCTCCAAACCCCTTTCAATGCCGCGCACGCTTGGATTTCTCGACCTCTAGGGTATGGAGAGGGAGGACGGGAGAGGAAATAATCGCGGCAGAGGATACCCGTTAGCCCGAAGTCCTGCATGAGCCAGAAGGCGTCAACGAGTTGCAGTGATCAGACGTCAAGAACTAGCAGAAGGTGACAATGAGCCAGATGGCGGTGAGTGGATGCGAGGGGATGATGTGGATGCTATGGGTTCTGTTAACTCCCGGTAAGAGGACAGCCGCTAATAGGGAGCAGGCTTTTGGCTGGATTTGATAGACCGAGAAGCGGATGTAAATGGACGGACGAGGATCCTACAGTACTTCAGCATGCTCTCGAAAGTAACTTATATATCAAGCATTAGTTACGCAAAATATCAGTTAGCAATTTTCTTTTTCCACCCTTCGCGTCGTGATGGTCCTTAAGATATCTAGTGTAGCTGGAGTAAAATGACTGAGCATGAGCGGTGATGATCTTCGCTTTAATACGAAGCGGCAACTCTAGATTATGACAATATAACTTCATTGCAAAGCAATCGGAATTATACTACCACTACTTCTAATACAAAAGGCTCAGAACGATAAAATAAATTCAGCTATAATCCAATTTCGCAAGGAAAGGAAAGGTTCCAAAGATTGCATTGCAGCATTGCATGCGGAAGCAGCACGGAATCCCCTAGTAAAAGGCGAGGGGATTGTTTGTTTGATGCTTCCACTGCTGCGATACAATTATTTGCGATTGTTACTTGGACATAGGCAAGGTTCTGCATTTTGGTCAGCCAGCGGGTGATGGGTGTCAGCCACCAAAGGAAATTGCACGTGCGCGTTGGACTTATCCTGCGCGAGCCGGCTCTTGATATTGTAAGACGACAAGTACGGTATGGACGCGCAGTCTGAGTCTGCTCGCTCTCTCCATTCCTCTCTTTCTCCTTCTCTCTGATTCCTAGATCAGGTTCCCCTTTAAATTTTAAGCCTACAACGGCAATGCTCACCACCTCCCGCGCATGGACGTTTTCGGTCGAGGATCGGAAGAAGCTGATCAAAGGCGCGTTTGAGGGTTCGCTTTCTCTTCATGTCGTCACACCTGTCCTTTCTCTTTTTCCTTTCTCTCCATACCCCTTATATCATGCTGAAGTCGATAACGCGATATACAGCCAAGGAAGGCTCCTACAGCCCGTGCTCCAAGTTCCCCGTTGGCGCCCCACTGCTTACGCCTGATGGACGGATCATCAAGGACGCGAATGTCGAGAATGCGTCTTATAGTGCGCGTGCTGTGTTCATCTCGAGACGATCAGTGGTGTATTGAAGACAAGGATTATGTAGGTGTTACGATATGCACTGAGTGCATGGCGATTGTGAAGGCTGCTGTGAATCCAGCCCAGTCCTACTACGGCTTTGTTGGGTGATGAACTCACGATAATGCAGAACGAAGGCACCTGTTCCTTCATCGGACTCCTAGTGACGACGTAAGCACTTTCTATCCCATACTATAACCCTCCTTTATCCACGCCCTTTCCGCAGAAACGTTCTCGCCGCCACCTTCCCGTGTGGAATCTGCCGCCAAGTCGTACGCGAGTTCTACGCCCTCAACATGTCCATCCTCCTGGTCCCGGGCGACTACCCACAGACATCCACCGACGACCGCAAGCCGATATTTGAAGAAAGGAGTGAAAGAGATGACGCTAGGTGAGATTTTGCCGGATAGTTTTGGACCGGAACGTGTGGAGCTGCCGCGGAAGCAGTTGGAGTGAGGCTATAGGGATGAACGGATGGGGGCGTGCGTGCGTGCGTGCGTGCGTGGTAGAAGCAAGAGGTGATTGGAATGGAAATAGAACTAGATAAGTGTTCTTTGAACTGTAAGTGGCGGCTTTGTGTCAGGGAAGGTTTTCTCGACCGTTTCTTCAGCTAAGAGTCTAATATGTTGCTCCAACGTGCATTCAATCCAGGCTGTTGAAACCCAAATATCCTTCACACATACCATTATCATAATCGAAGTAAGTCACCCAAACTCCACTTCTACTGCAAATCCCAACTTAGTCATCACTTCATCTGCCCTGTAGCCCATCCCAAGACCTAGTGCCTGATATAGCAAACCAGACATGATAATGTAGCGATTATACTTAGAACAATTATTAAATGGATCTGGAATGCTTCGAAACACGTCGAAGATCCATGTTCTACACAAGGCCAGGTCATCTCATCTGCTCGGATCCATTTTTCCTGTCTCACTTATTAACGGGTAAAAAGGCTGGACGTCGATATATACGCACGTGCGCGGTGTTTCGCAGATCTCGCCCTCTGTAATACCGGATGTGGAACAGAAGAAGTCAGGAAAAGAGAGAAGCAAACGGAAGTATCTGGTATGTGCTAAAGACCCCTTTCTTCATGTACAATTTGACGCTGATAAATGTGGTTTGTGAGCTGCAACTCTTTTGAGTATTGTTTCAGTGTCCTTTTTCAAGATTTTTATATTGTTCATCGATATTGTGAGTTCGAGATGGAAATTCTATGGCCTCGATAGCACTCTGCCCTGAAGGAATCAAAGGATCTTCCACCTTTACTTCGAAATACGCCCACCTGGGCCTTCACCTCAGATCTTGTGACTAATGCTTAGTCCGGGGATTTCAAGCTACCGTTCTACATCCTTCATTCACTCCTTCTACTCTTAATACCTGATCATCACCAATAGGATTCTAACTACTCTTTCGATCATCCGCTGGCCACTCATGACCCCACCCATCATTTATAATAATTCCAACAGGAAAAACGTAGGGCAAGAGTCCTGGAACGTGCCTTGCTACGTAAATGTCGTACCTGTGTCATTATGCCAAGCTGCTTGCATTGGTAGGGAGAATTACTACTACCGTCTTCAGAAGATATTCATCTCGCGTCCAAAACATGTCTCCTTTGAATTCTCGTGGGAAGGGAGGCAATTCAAGACCTATAAAAGACCGTGTTTTCGACCATAATCTACACAACTCGAGAAATTATCAGAGCTCGTCTTCCTCGATATTGCAACAACATGACAGCCTGGTCCTCCAACCGCCTTGACCTCTTCGTCATAGGCACTGACTCCGCTATCTACCACAAAGCTTGGGATGGCCAATGGAGGCCTTCCCAAACCGACTGGCAGCGCCTTGGTGGCACATTTCTTTATGAACCCGTCTGCGCCTCCTGGGGCCCCAACCGTCTCGACATCTTCGCTATTGGGACAAACCATCACCTGCTGCACAAGTGGTGGGATGGCTCCCGGTGGGGCCCTGGTACGCTCACCTGGGAGGACTTCGGCGGCGAGTGGATGGACAAACCCGCTGTTGTGTCTTGGGGCCCTAGCCGCCTGGACGTATTCCTTGTAGGCAAGGATCGTGGTATATACCAGAAGTTCTGGGATGGGAGCCACTGGAACGATGGCTTCGTCAACATGGGCGGAAAAGTCTTGCACGCTCCTAGCGTCGTCTCTTGGGCTGCTAATCGGATCGATATCTTTTGCACTGGCACTAATAGCGGTGTGTTCCACAAGTGGTGGGATGGATCACGCTGGGGTCCCAATGGTATCGCAGGAGAATATGAGGACATGGGTGGGCAGATTATCGGTGCGCCTGAGGCGGTTTGTTGGGGTCCTAATCGAATTGATGTCTTCGGTGTTGGGCTGGACTCGGCTTTGTATCACAAATGGTGGGACGGGAGTGCATGGGGACCTGCAGGCCCAGCAGGCGCTTGGGAGAACATGGGTGGGGCGTGCACGACGGTTCCGAAGGTTGTTAGCTGGGCGAAAGAGAGGCTAGATATCTTTGTTGTTGGTGAGCTTGAGCGTATCTTGTCTCTGGAAAATGACGTAATTAATGATTAATTTTTTCGTAGGAACCGACAATGCGATCTACCATAAATGGTGGACTCCCACAGGTGGCTGGGGCCCCAGCGGTGCTTCAGGTGCGTATGAGGCGATGGGTGGGACGGTGATAAAGGATATTTCGGCTGTGTGCTGGTCGGCTGACCGCATCGATATGTTCGTCATTGGAACTGGGGGTGCGGTTCATCACAAAGCTTATTCACCGGCTACGGGGTGGACCCCGAGCTTGACGGGTTGGGATGGATTGGGGGGTGTTAGTTTCTCCGCGGTTAACAATTAACGAAGCCAAAGTCATTTATGGTTGACCTGAATTCCTGTTTCTAAAGCAAATTTTATTTCGTTATGTACTTGTAGAATGTGTATCTGTGATTGAAGAACGAATATGATATCTCACAATCGTCACTTATTGGAAGAATCCAATCGTGTGGAAGTCTTCATATGACTTCCAATTCATGGATTCCATAGAAGACCTAGACTTTCTCGAGGTATTGTATCATACATTATTCGCTATATGACGAATAAAATGACTAAAAGAATGATTTTTAGCTTACACCTAAGATAGTACCAAATTAAATGAAACATGAAATCCAAGAGGCCAAGGAAGTACCGGCGAAGTAGGCATCTCTATCGCATTTAATAATAATTCCTACCTAGAAACGCTCAAAGACGGAACGCGTGCGGCCCGCCCCAGAAAGAGTGAACAACCTCTTTCCCTATGGCAAGACATAGTTAAGGATTCACATAAACCGAACCTATAATGGACGTGTCATGAATTTAAATTTTCTAAAAAAAAGAAAACAATAGCTGTACTCATCAAGTAAATCGCTTACATTTCGATAGAGATAGTACCGAAAACAGGCGCAGCCACACCTAGGCAGATATTAGGTATCTTTAACATATGTATAGATGAATATTACGACTATGACCCACGCAAACGCTCCTTGGGCCATGCTGATTTTCGCTTCTCTGCGATCTTCTCAATAGATATGTGACATAGAAGATCAAGATATATTTCATTATACACCTTTCAATGATCTCCTCTGTTCCGTTATGCATGCTATACTCCTTGATGTATCTTAAGGAATTTGATCTCATCAGTATATGGTAACGTCTTAAAGAGGCAACTAGTTTATACCGGTCCACTTTCCCCTACTTTATGTGTGCTGTTAGCAGTCGTGACAAGTGGCTCATACCAAGCGCAGACCACGGGATGGATCCGGCACCGAAGGACTTAGGAGAAAAAAATATGAATTTCCGGGGGCATCAAGAAAAAATGGTTCACATCGAGAGTAGAAAACATCTCTCGCCCCTCTTCACGGTAAATTGCGCAGTAGTGGCTTCGCATAAATATTAATGGCACAAATTTGTTATTAATTGCATAATCTTGTTGTTAACACTACGTTAGTAAAAGGAATGATTTTTGATTGAACTCCTCGAACACTAACTCTGCATTGCCTGGAAAAAAAAGTTAAAGTTCAGTGGAAGAAGATGAGTAGAAACGGTCTTCACATTGCTATACCCGACAAGAAGACATGTCTAAGTATCGTGCATACCCTTCTTTAACATAATCGTGGAGGGCTTGTATCTGTAGACTGCATTAGTAAATACTGAGTAAAGTTGTGCTTCGACGAATGGTTTTTTCTATAGGCGTATCTTTATCAAAAAGATGACCTAAGATGCCCCATTCAGATTCTACTCATGGAAATTTAAAGCGGCTTTAGAAACCTACATTATAGACGTCAACGTAGTCAAGCTAAAGCCGTTCCAAGCTATGTTTAATTTATTCAAAAATGTGCCACAAAGTTGTTTTTTGACCTACCCGGGCAACGTAGCAAATAGTTGATCGTCAATATGCAGCTGACAAAATACAATCTGGAGATAGCAGTCGTTCAACTTAGTGTAGGTCAAATTACTAGATTTGATAATCAACAAGGATCGCCCGCACAGTGAGTATTTGGGACGTGAGAAGCACTCAGGTGGGAACAGACTAGGAATCAGCGTCAAAATTCTGAGGCTGCACTGAACAATATAAATAATAAACACAACTCGTCTTCCACATCAGCACCAGAAATTGCGCTGCCTTTGTGATTGTGCCAACCTCCATTCTGGGTTTGCCATGAAGATCAATCCAATACGATACATACGAGATCCCATCATGAGATGTTCATCTTCAGAATTAGAATCTTCAGCCATCGGCTAAAACTGCCTTCCCATTACATATGTGCATCTCAGCTTTCACTCTGTCGTCTATTCACATATACATATACACAATTACTTCTGGGATGAACGTTTATTGGTGTTTATTGAATCCGGCCTCTTGTCCTGCAGGAAATTCAATCGCAATGTCTCTATGGCAGTAGGGAATAAAGAAAATGAGAGAATCGAACCCAATCAGTTAGCGATATGTAACCCTGACGCTCGAACAGTGCCAACATGTCTCCTCGTATTTCTTAAAAAGGGCAAAGAAACGGAGCTTTTGATTTTGTCGCCAAAACAGGGCGACGAATGTAAACGCACTTCTGGAAGTGATGCTTTAGAGGCCGCCAGGTATTGAGATTGTATAATTCACTTGTAAGTTACCAATCACGGATACTAACATGGGTGAGAAACTATAGACATGCCAGATTGCCATAAAGAGAACCGCTCCCACGACGATGGCATACTTTCGTTGTCTACACATTTTCACACTTGAAATAGTTGGCTTCGCTGATTTTCGGTCACGATACATTCATTTGGAAAGGAACTTGTCAGAATAAAAATATAATTTGAATATAGTCGCAACCTTTTTCAGTATTTCAGTACTCCGGTTTATTCTTGATTTTGCGTGTAACGTATTCCTCAAGTTGACGTTCCGTCACATCTGGTAGACGTGAACGGAGATAATCGATCATGATCTCACCGCGCATGAGCATGGCTGCACTCTCCTCTTGTTCCTCTTCGACCTTCTTCTTTGCCTCCCAAACATCGTGAATGATTGATTTATTCTTCAGCTCGATTGAATGCGCGATGGCGTGGATTGCGCGTACGACTTTCTACAAACGAAGGATTACAAGTGCTGCAGGAGACGAGCCGGCCCCTCCATTACTTGCGAAACGGAAATAAATTTCCATGATGAAGGATGCAAACACGACGAGCGCATCGATGGCATACAGAGGTTTTAGAAAGCGTCGTGGGCCGAAAGCAAAGAAAGAGGCAAAGATTTCGAGCACGAATATGGTGAGAAGAAAGACAGAGAGCGCCCAGAGGAACCAATCCGCCCCTTCGAGCGCTACCGAGTCATGCAGGAGACAGGATGCTGGCTCCTTCAAGTCATCGAGTCCAGCCTTCGCGAATTGTTCCACCTCTGCCTCACTGAAGCAGGATAGATTTAATAACGAGAGGACGAGGTCAATGAAGACAATAACCAAGTCAAAAATGACGAGCCCGATCACTGCATAATGGAATGGAGTGATGTGCAACAAATGGAGCATGTGAGCCCGAGTGTATTTGAGCTAATTAGCAGAGGTATGGTGAGAAATGATATTTCGGACATTCTCCGGGTGGAGAGGAATGCACCTTTTCCTTCCATAAATTGATGGAAGGCTTCTCTCCTTCCCCAATCAAGTCTCCATCTAACTTGTTGCCCTGATCCTCCAATTGCGACATAATAGTATCGAGCATCTGAGAAGCGTTTGATCTCGCGGATATACCGGTGCGCACTGACACTCCCGTCTTTGGAGGTGACAGTGGCGTGTTCAATGCCATCGAACGAGGATGTTCAGGACTGTGAATTTGAATCTCCATAGTCCTATCATCGCTGCGTACGGTTGATTTCTCGACCTCTGGAGTGTGGAGGGGGAGGACAAGAGAGGAAGGCATGGTGGCAGAAGTCCTAGGGGGAGAGGATAGATATGGAATAACCGATATCGCAGAAACATAAGTACATCCTCACCATGGTCGGCTTTTATAACCGCCGATTGATCGAGTTTCAAACGGTTTCGCAGAGCAAATCCTCCGCGCTGCTACGCCTCCGTGAGCCTCTGCGCCCGCCGCCCATGGTCACTCGTTTGATCATGAATTTATATAGGCTGCACTGAAAATAGATTTGGTCTATTTTTACACCGTTGCGGAGATCGCTCATCCATGCGTTGCAGCGTTGCAGCCCAATGCTTAGCATTTGCTTTGCCAGGTTTAGTGGAGAGTGCACTCATATACGCACAACACATGTCTGGAAATAATCATTACCGTACTATTGCATAAGTTCCTTCTGCAGGACTGTGTTTCAGGTCATCGTTATGCATATAGCAACAAAGGTGTAGAAGGCCGTCCCCAGCCAAAAATTCGATAGAATCTTGGACAAAAAATTGTCGCCATCGCTGGATGCAATCTAAACCCACCGCGGGGGTTAAACCCGCAGCCTTCAGATATTTTCATAAGAGTCTGACGCTCTATCCGATTGAGCTAGGCGGGCAACGTTCTCATGGTGAGACTGTTACTACAGTATTATCTCGAGTCAAGCCCGCAGCCTTCAAATATCCTATATATATTAGAATCTGAGACTATCCTATTGAGCTAGAGCTAGGTGGGCTTCATAATCACACGACAAGTGGAGCTGTGACTCCTTGCAGTTCAAGTGGCAGAACGAATGTGTTGGAATAATCAAACCCCATGACAACCCTATTGCGGCGTGCCCCCATCAGGGTGCTTTACAAAGTAACTTGTACTGACTTTTCACAGGACAAGTAAAGTAAAGCTCATGTAACTTTGTCGATGAACAAGTTAATGCACAACCGTTTTCAGTGCAGTCCCTGGGGTGCACAACGCTAGGGGAGGCATTGCCGTTGTATGACAAAGTAGCCACATAAAATTTGTGCTCTGCAGATATTTTTCCTCTATGGTCACTGCACTGAGGTCAAATTAACTCAACACCCAGTGTTTGGCGTGCGAAAACACGAATTCACTGATTGATATTTGGCTTCTATTTCTTCTGGAGATTGAGCACTCTTGCCATATGTAGACTCCCATTCTAGTCCAACGTGCTGGAGCCATTGATCTTCCTGCTGCTTGGGACCTTGGTCATATTTTCAAGATTTTCAAATCTTTTTCAGAGCATATATTATGCTAATTTTAAGCAGTGCATTACAGTTGTCGATGATTCATCTTGAAGATAATGTCAACGACACTAAAAGGCGAGGCTACGAAGCTTTGAATTGTACTATCATGGCCGTGATCAAGAGGGGAAATACTGACACTGATGAAAGTACTTACTGAACCACAGGACCATCTTGATATATCTACAGTAATAAATATATAAGTTGTATCCCACTCCTAGATGCGATTATTTTTAAAATTAGTCTATTTAGACAACAAAACCTCGAAGATGTTTGAGATACTAACAAGCAAAATCGAAATCACTTCCTAGATCACAGGGAAAGGTATAAGCCTAGTACATCTTCTTCGTAACACATTTCTAAACAACTGCTTATGTATGAAGCCAGATGGAAATATGTATTTAAGTTATACAACACAGTCAGTTGGATACCTCTGTCATAGAGTTGGTTAAAATTCTAGGGCAAAGCATGGAGATACAAATATGCAAATCATGCAAGATTTCCCATATGGCATGATAGCTATTATAATGAGAAGTTGTCTGAGTTAGACCAGTTCCTTAAATTAACCGAAGTTATTTTAAGTTCACAAGGGAACTCGAGCTTGGCAGTAAAAGTTAGCAGCAAGTTGCTAGATTAACTTCCAGTAGTATTTTACCTGGGACATGTTAGGGTTGCTAGTGCGTGACATATTGTCTTGCAGCACTGAAGGCACAGATATTGAACCAAATATTGCAGGAATGAAATGAAATTTTCACTCCCATTTTGTAAAACTGGGAGCTTGTTAGTAAGAGTAGTGGAACACATTGCACTGCCTTCTACACATATACATATGCTTTATTACTAATTTCAATGTAGTTACCTCGTTCTAATTCTCCTTGTAGTTTATTAAAGATTCCTATAGTTATAAGGCACCTTCCTTCGTCTTCGAAACCTCAACCTTTGTGCTTCTAAAGGTTGAGGTGAGCTTTGATACTCATTATTCATTTCTTGTACATATTGCTTTTTTGTATTATCCCTAAATCTCGTGTCTAGATTAGCTTTTAATAGCCTTTGTGCTTTCAAAGACTGAGATCTCGTGTCTAGTTTCATACAGAACGCACTGCTCGACGTTGAAAAATTGCTGATCCTGTCATTGTTAGTTCTACAGTGTACCGGGGGTCCTTTGGACATATAGGTTTAGGACAGCGGAATGAAAATGTTGATATATCCACAAACCGTCGCTCTCCTGTTTTGAAATCTGATCTGGGAGGACAAGACAACTAGCGTGATAAGATACAGGGGATCACGCTGTGTCACTGACCACTTGTACATCGGTAATATCATCCTCATTACAGTGCCCTGCACAATGTTTTGCGCACCAAATTTCGTGAGGGCTGTTGGTTGTGTTGCAACTGTGGCCAAATCGTCACACCTCAGCTGCCCGTCGGTTGTGCGTCGCTGACCGTTCACAAGCATGATCCTGGTGTTTGCTTCACTTTTCGTCATCGAGGACGCAACTAATGTTATAGACTGCACGGATGTTGCATCCCACAAGCGTTGCAATTTCCTCAAAGGTATTTTCTTGTTCTTCGCGCCATACTATAGATATAATGCGGTTGAGCATATATTCTGAGTCGAGATGCCATGTAGGAGGTGTCAAAAACCCAATCGAACTGTAAATCTACTATCTATGTAGTCGTCTACTTCGAGGCTCGATGCTGTGGGTCGGCAGCCAAGATCCGGGCTATCGGACCTTCTTGATGACGTCTTGGTCATGACTGCAACACAACCAAACAGCTCTCGGTGTGCAAAACATTATGCAAGGCACTGTACTCACCCGATACTAGCACAATAGGCATAAGATTTTGCTTGTAGAAGCTATCAGTCGATAGTTACACGCAGGTGTAATTTTTGTGGCGAGAAGTTAGCTGAATTCATACAAATTCTAGAAATTTAAAGTCCTGTCCTAAGGACCTCTGAGAGCACTCACTCTATAGGTAGATCGCAGGGTTTGATGTTTAGCAACGGACAGGGAATAGAGTAAAATTTTAAGCACCTGCTAAGACAAATGTCGCTACTATATAATAGGGGATATTGAACAGAGTAAGCAAGAGTAGCTTTATGAATCCTTGCTCAGCAAGTATTTATCGTATGATATGGCTAGCACGATAATGATCACATTACGCTAGGTAATGAAGTGAGAAGTATGGAGCGCCTAGCGATCCTATGTGATGTTCACTTGTCTAATCTTGGGACATGTACTGCTGGTCTGACAACAATGCAGGAACGCACGGATTGGCACTGTTGTACTAGGAACTTCTCGACGTTTATGGACGTGTAGACAAGAACTCCGCTTGAGCAAGAGGATGAGCCATATCTCTCGCAAGGTTTGTCAAGAGAATTCGGTAGCTCGTGGTTCTGACCATGGCATTGGAGATCCAGTTCTAGACTGCGAAGAAATATTAATTACTATGGAACGATTAACCGAGGCAAAGAAGTACGCACCATAGGCGTGTCCATGCCATAATCTTTCTCTTCCCATCTCTCTTCTTCTTCTGCCACAACCTTGCTTCTTCCTAGAGCGCAGATTACCAAAAGAACAAGCAGTAAGAGTGCCTCGACTCCCAATACTACCGATTGAGCAATCTGAATCTTGATATTCCATGGACGTGTCATCCCTTTCTCCCTCTCAGCAGGAAGGAGACTGCGAGCACCATGAAGTGTCGTATCCACCATCTTTCCGAATGCAATGGTGTGGAGAATGGCCAATAATGCAAGGCTTCCAACGCCTATAAAACTGAATGCCGGACATGGTTTCTCAGTGTTAAGAGTCTCGAGTGTAGGTGCCATGGAATTAGAGGTAATTCGGAATGGGTCACCAGGGGTAGTATTGCGTCGATGCCATGCAAGAATAAGGATGATGGCATGGAAGATTATTGTGAGAGATGAAGCAAAAGTATTCAGGCAGATTGCAAGGATGCCAAAGTTGAAGGCAGAGAGGACTAGGGCGGGTACGCAAACGAGCAGAGATGCCAGTATGATCACAAGCACGGGGGTGGGAAGAAGGAAATATCTGGACAAAGGACTCATGCTGAGGGAAATGCGAAATTGAGCTATAGATTTGAATAGAAGACGAGAACGAATGATGGCCCTGCTAACGACGAATTGAACAAAGGAAAGAAATGGGGGCTCAGCCACTCCGAGAGAGAATTAACTGACAATTAGATACCATCGAGAAAGTTATTATACTCCCCTCACAACAGGGCCATCAATGAGGTCAAATAAGGCCCAGCGTATCCTTGCAACCGTCAACATGATAAGGGATCAGAATGGCTGTGTACACTCCCTCGGATAATCATGATCTTGAACATTAGTCGTGCGTTTATTGGATAATTGGATTTCCGTGTGTCCCCGGCATGTAATATAGTGGGTTCCACACTGGAGACCAGAGATGGCGAGTTAATTATGAGAACAAGGATTATAAGGTTGGGATTATTTCGCAGATTAAACCACAGATTTTCTTCTGGATTAAACGGTGGCATTGCCGGTGATTTCCGGGCCATCATCCAGGGCTTTAAAGTTGGGCGATGTATCATGCAGTGCAAATAATGAATACCTATTTGGTGGTTTCGCCGCTGCTCGAGGTCGCTGTCTGCCATGATGAACATCAGCATTTTTTACATTTCATAACGACAGTATTGTCAACTAATTTGTTTAAGTATGTCACGGAAATATGAACTAATGAAGCGGATGCAAAATTCTCTGTGATGTTTTGAACTCAAGAGCCCTGCCCATTGTTCGGAGCATCGAGCGCAGATGTCGGAGGCCGGCAGGAACTGATCACAGCTCAAAGGAATTGATCGGGGCCAGCGGGATGCTGCGAGCTGAGCTAACTCGAGAGGATACCTTGGGGTGATGGGAACAAACTCAAGGTAGTTTTGCTGTGAACTGGACTAAAAAGAAATGAATTGTAATTGTGGCTGCAATCCGTTACAATTTGCGATAGCAAGCTGGCAGCAGACCGAGTCCGCGAATTCATCGCGAACTCGGCTTATTCGGATCAGCTTCTTCAGCCAATCAGAAAAGGCAATCAAGGGCACAATTAATTTAGCTCTAATAGTATTCCAATGTTACTCTATAGCATAGCTGTACCATTTTCTGGCTCCATCTTATCTAGAAGTTTCTGTAATTCAATAAGTTAACCTTCCAATAGCAGTTCCTCAGCAGCAGCATCCATGGCTGGTCCTGAAATACTGTAATCTTCCTCCTTTGCAAGAAGTTGATGGGTAAATGCAAGGCAGTCTTGCTTAATAGAGTGTTTAAAGACTTGCCAAGCCTCAAGAAGAGACACAGAAACTTGACTGTGATGTAAACTGTGAGTTTCTTTACCTGAAGAGAAAACTTGCTCAGATGAAATGGTAGATGCTTGAGCAGGCAGTACATCCATAGACACTCAGAACAGCAAGGGATAATTGTATTTGTCAGACACACAAACAATACACTCAATAGTGCAGTGTCAAGGTCATTGAATCACTCAGGAGAAGGGAGGATAAGGGAGTAGGGATGAGCACTGTATTGCTAGTGGAGAAATGACCAGCTCAAGACTGGGGTTCTGAGTACAAACAATGTAATTAAATACTACCTAACTCATATACTACACATATACTATTCATGGCCTATGCATGTAAGTAATATGTTATGTACATGTGTATCATGCATGTAAGTAATGATCAATCATAAAAGAAGTGAACCTTGTGTTGTCTGCATGGGCACAGTCGCCTCATGGTATCCATGCAGTTGTCCATGTGTTATCTCCAAGATTAGATATCCCTGTGATAAGTCCAAAAGATAAGATAATGATAATTGCCAAAAGAAAAGGCAAATTCATGACAGTTTTCCTCCTTCTATAAAAAATAGTCATTGTATCAGTAGAAGTAATAGAAGATGAATAATGGATTCTTTACCCAGCAGAACTGCACAATATTAAATGTGTTCTCCTTCTTGTGTTGGATGTGTGTTTTGGCTGCTGCAGGATGTGTTGATGGAACTTAGATGTCTCTAAAGGGAATGAAAACCATCAATTTATGCAACATGTCACCTAGCTACTACAGGCTGTGCTTCAATAAAAATTCAAAAATTAAAGCATGCAGTGAACTCCTTGAAGGGTTCAGCATTTGAAACTCAGCAGCAGGTGATGTAATACAGGTGAAATATGAGGGGAAACAATGAGGAGTTGAAGCAGAAGCCACAGAACAATGACATGATCTACAGAGATGCAGTGATTAGCATTACATGTGATTACCATCATCTATTTATGGCTCTCATCACCCATTTTATTACAGTTTGTAAACTCACCAGACTCACTTCATAACTAGTTTTGTGTGATGAAGTACAACAGATATCACTGACAAAGCAAATTGGACTGAATTCAGTGCAAATTCAGTTCAGTCTGGTAGAAATATTAACTCAAGGCAGCTTGAGTGTCAAGTCTTGTTCTGAAAGGTAAATAGGAACTAGAGGTCATAGACTACAATAGCACTACATCAGAAAAACATCAGAAGTAATGTAAGAAGGATTTCCAACCATAACACTAAAATGGAAGATCCATCAGCTTCAGCTTATGTGCTGTGCCCTTCTAGTTCATGTGGGTTCTAAATTGTATGTGGTCCACATGTCAGAGGAGAGAGTTGTGACATCTGAAGATTGTCAGAGACAACTGAGGGTATTGACAACTAGGGTCCAAGTCTAGTGTTGAGGGCAAGATAGGATGAGTCAATGTAAGTCAACTAGAAGGCAAGTTGAAAGGAAGTCAGAAGGTCAGAAGTGAGTCAGAGAGACTTAGTTGTAACTTAGTTGGGAGACTAGAGATTATCTTAGTCAATATTCAGATTGGAGACCATAGTACAGAACAGAACTACTTAAATACAAGTATTGCTAATTGTAGTAATAAAAGCAGAAATACCAATACTATAGATACAAGAAATAATAGATGTCCTTGACACATAATAAAAGTGGCAGAAGCAAGAGCAGAAATATAACTGAGAAGGAATATACATAGAAACAATAATTTTATCATGAGAATCAAATGATGAAAATAATAGTTCAGAGATTAACAATGAATGGAAACAGGCAGAAAGTGGTGGAAGTATAGCAGGAAATTGTAGTGCAGAATTGGAAAGTGTTGGAAGAGGTCAGAAGTAATGGTGGCTGTAACATTGAGGTGCCCAATCAGGCAATTATTCAAGCCTGACCTTAGGCTGGCAGTGAAAATACAGCCATCCAGACACCATCCCATGACTGCCTGATATTATGATCAAGATGGTACACTATGAACTGTGTTAAAAACATAACTTGTCACACCAAATTACAGATTCTCTTCCTCCTCCTTCTCCCTCTTCTCCCCCTTCCCCTTCCTCCTCCTAAACTTTTAAGCAGTTGTGACTTGTGAAATTCATTTCTGTGGTACTTGTTGCCCAATCCTATCTAAATTGAAACAAGATGCACAAGACTTAATTGTTACAGAAGACAGACTACAATGATAGGATGCAGCCAGCATCATAATAAATGAAAAGAACTCAAATATTTTACTCTTGTAAAGTTTTGGTAGGTTGGTTGTTACAAATTTCCTATATGAGTAACCTGCTATGCAACATGCTTTTCTTTACTTAGAACAATCATCATATGAGTAGCTATATTTGGACTAGCCAACAATAACAGTAGTTATACTTAGTACATTGTGCACAGACCATCATAAATTACTATAAGTAGGCTCCTCAGCTTGACCTAGGCAATATAGCCTTTGTGATAACTTGCTCAGACTCCCAAACCCAGAACAAGACTCAAACCTCTCAGACCTAGTCTAGAGGCTCATTGAACCTAAGCTTCTTCTAAAAAGAGACTTAGCAACTTGACATCTGTCCTTTAAGATAGGAAGCATGTCTTACCCTAAACCTAAGAACCTAACATGTGGTTTCACTGCTGTTAGACCAAACCTAGAACTGTGAACTGATGGACTTTGCTTTGAATCTATAACAAAGCCTTAACTGCTGTAACATTGGTTCTCTTCTTTTGATTGCACAATGTAATTATAACTAAAATTTCAAATTTAGAGCAGGGAATATAAATTTCTTACACTATATTGTCTTGCACTCAATGTCTTTGTTGGGACCAGAAATGATTGAAACCTTATATGTCCTGAAATTTACCTTCCAGGCAGAGAATTTAAATTTCTCATCAGGCTGGGTTGCTACTGAAAATGAGTGCAAGGCAATTGTAAATGCTGAACTTACAGTAACTGGTCCATTCTCATTATCTGGCAACACCAAGGGCTTACATAGAAGATCTTAAAACTGTATTGTAGCATAATTTTATAACTCTAACACATGTTCCCATCCCATCCCATCCCATCCATAAAACACACTTCAACTTATTCTTATGTCATATCCCATTCCAGCCATCACTCATCACCATCCTGTCATGCCCCAATTCACCACAAACTCCAAGTCCTTACAGCTGAGCTTTGGCTGCATCAGCCACATTACGGCCAACAACACATTTCAGATATTCTGCATCTAGTCTTCATTTTCTACTAGTCTCCATTCTCTACTAGTCTTCATTA